>JAOTAX010019678.1:0-12168 GCA_025629825.1 Erythroxylum guanchezii
GATCCGAAGTTTCATTAAACCACTTTACCCTGAAAATGTCATGAATGCATGCCAAGATCCAAATAGAAATCATAAAATGTACTGAATTTCTTTCATGTTCTAACCCCTAATTTGGGGCGTTACAGAAACATTTCTTATTTATATAAATATACAAATCATTAAAGTTTGAGGTAATTATTGAGTTTGAAAGAATTGAATATGAGACAGAGACAATGGATAGAAATATTAAAGGATTATGATTGTACAAATGAGTACTATACTGGTAAAGCTAGTGTGTATTTGATACTTGAATAGAAAATTTAATAAAGAAATAGCACAAATTCAGATATTGAGGTTACCAAATCTAGTGCAATAAAGAGCATTGAATATTGAGTTGAAATTTGGGGCAAAATGAAGTATTATTAGCTGCATTGAAATTTAAAGTTAGTTTGTATGAAAAGATTAGCAAGGCCTAAATTGAGGATCCAAAATTGTGAATCTTATTGAGGAATTAGAAATGAGTTTGAATTTCGAGTCCAAATAGGAAAAATTACTTTGTGATTGAAATAAAAAGGATGTGTACCTGATAAAGATGATTGAGCAAAGATATTATTAGAGAAAGCATAAGTAACAAACTAAGTTATACATCCTAATAGAAATACGCCGAGATAACATTTGACAGCTATGGATGTAGAACCAAGTAACTAAATGTTTGAATTGCCAATAGTCATAACTGTTGGAGATATGCTTAAAGCTTATATTTTGGAGTTCATAGGAACATGAGATCAATGTATAGTTTTAATGGACTTTAAGCAAATCAATCATTATCCTAGAGATATCATTAAAATGTTGTATGAGGCTTTATATGACAAAAAGGGTCGTTCGCCCTTACATTGAAATGAAGAGGGGCTAAAAATAGTCGAAGGCATGGGCTTTGTTGATGACAAGTGAAATATATGTAAAAAAAATAAAGTGGTTTATGAACGATGGATGAATTTGGTGGATCAACATCGAAGTTATGGAACATAGTGAGATAGACATAAGAGTTGAGTGTATTAACACTGAAGAGATGTGAGATATTAAGTCAAAAATGAAATGTTTTCGAGGGTAACACCTTTGTAACTTATGTTCAGATTAGGACAAGGATAAACTAAGCTTGAATTATATTGGTCTACATGAAGTTATTGAGAGCATAGGACCATTTACGTATGAGTTTGTAGTACCAACAAAGATGTCTTAGATTCATAATGTGTTATATGTGAGTATGCTAAGAAATATTAACATCATCTGATATTAGTGTTATCGACACAGGAAAAAAATTATGACTAATCTGAAAAATGATGAGGAACCAATTAAGAGAGTGAATGACTAAATTAGCGATTGACAGACCTAGTGAGCCTATTGACTATGGTCATTTGGAAGAAATTATTCGAGTAATGAGGCTAAATAGGAAATAGAGGATTATATGAGGAAATGATACCCCAGCCTTCCTGATCAATTAGATAAGAATTTCGAGGATGAAATTTATTAAGGAGGGGAGAAATGTAACATCTTGTTCCCATACTAAGGGATAGAACCCTAAAATACGGTACATGTAAGATCAATGAGAGATTAAGAAAAATGCATTCATACTCATGCATAATGTTAGCATACACGCAAGTGAATTTGAAGTTATGCACACATTAAAATGACTGTACATGCATTCATTGACATTTCAGGTATAATTGATTATAAATGTGCTTATATTGAGAATTGCAAATTATTGTATTGAAAACTGAATTGGAGAAGTATAAATAGTTAGATTAGAATTTTGGTGAATTTTAGGTGAATTTTTTGAAAAATGTTAGGTATTATTGGACTAGGAAAAATGTTAAGTGGCAGAACAATTAATGAATAGTGGTAGAAATAAATGTTAAATGGTAGTAGAAATTTTAATATGTGACATTAAGATTTAATGACTTATGTCATTGAAAATTGCGGTTGAAAATTGGAGACAAATGGACTAGTAGATAAAAAGATAAAAAGTGGGACCATAAGAAAGTAAGAAGTGTCACTACCCTCATCACTTACTATTATTTTACCCAATTAAAGACCATTACATGGTCTTTTACTTACCCATTCATGACATAGGCTTCATTTCTCCCTCTTCTTCTTCCTTTTCTTCATCTTTCTCTTCTTCACTCACGAAACTCACTCTCACCCTCACCATACTGATTTTTGGTCCAGCTCTTTCACCTTGTTTCTCCAAGATTTGTTCTCTTCTCCATTTTTTCACTAAAGACCTAACCCTACAACCTTTTATTGATGATGTACGTGTAAGAGAAGGAAGCTAGGGTTAAGAGAGATCTTGAAGAGTTTGAAGAATCTTGGAGCTTAATCAAGTAATTTATGCTCTAATCATCATGGGTAGTGTTAAATGAAACTAATATGATGAGTAATTTTAGGTTGATGAATTGAGCATGAATTCTTCATATGTGAGTCGTGATTGCTGACATGTGTATGTAAATGTCTTGCTTTTGTATATGTGATGAGATAATGTTGGATTAAATTGAGTAAATGGTGTTTTATGTAGGATGAATGTGAGTGATGAAAAGTTTAAGCAAATGTCTTGTTTTTGGATATATATGATGAGCAATAATTTATATATCGTTATAGATATGTTTTTAAGGTAGAATGATCATCATAATGGTGTTAGGATGAGTGTAGAAAATTGATAATGAATGGTATATGCACATGTTTTGTTTTTGAGTTAATGATCAAATATAGATCATGATTTATTTATGAATGATATTGAGTTGAAATGAAGAGCAAATGAAGTAGAAAGGGTGATCTTCGTACAAGATGTGTTAGGTGTAAGATGTTGGATGTTGTAAAATTTGGAAAAATTGGAAGATGAGTCCTGTTTGCTACTTTCTATGAAAGTTTGTCGCGACCATCTTTCCTACATAGATTAAACATGCTTCGGTATTTCGACAATATCTTGTTTTGTAGATATCCAAATGGAATGATTTTTGATTTGGAGTCAACTAGAGACATAGGGCTACCAAATTTGTGAAGAAATAGAATTTTAATTCAGTCTCTAAGAATTTCAATTTCTGAATGGAAGTTGAGTACAGGGCACTGTTTCAGTATAAGAACAGTCCAAAAATGTTTGGGGTATAACTTTCAAATTACCGAACCTAATTGAATGATATTGGTATCATTAGAAACTTAAGAGATCGGAGAACAATTTTCTAGAAGAAAGTATTGATAAATTACTTCATTTGCATTGTCTAAATGATCAAGAATAGTAGACTCGAAAGTTAGTTTTTGGAAAAATATGAAATGAGCCATTGGGTTATAAAATTAGATTCAAAGAGTTTATTTGAGGTATAAACCCTACGTGCAAATGATACTTAAGTGGTTTTGATATTGGATTGATTTTTTGATGAGAATAATGGAAAAATACTCAGGATTGTCATGAACATGCATTGTGCATATTTGATATACATAAATGTGCATCAAGGAATATTTATGAAATTGTGCAAAATTGTGATATGTGTATGTTATGTATATTGTAGAGGAACATTTGGAATGTCAACATCTAGACGTTGCTGAAACTTCTAGACATTAGCGTCTGGAGCTTACAGTGAGTAACCTAGACGGTCTCACTTAATTATTTGTTTGCTTAATTTCTATTTTGAATTATCTTATGAATGTGATTTGATTGTTTGATTATGGACATTGAAGGTCCGAGGTTTTGATGCATGAATGTGACAATTGAAGTGTTCCTTGTATATGAAGAAATAAGTGTTGCTCAACAATTTTGTTAAATTCGGGACTAAGTTCAATGATAAAGGTGTTTTGAGTGTGAATGTGAAATCATGTGATTGATTAAGAATGTGTTAATATGAAGCATTCCATTACATGAATGCATGAAAGATAAAGGCAGTGTGACCGAAGTCGCTAGTACAAAGAGCTTAAAGCTTAGACTATGATAAGAGCCTCCGGCTCAGATGTGAATGTACCCGGTATCCACTAAGGGATATAGGACATTATGTGATATAGCTCGGTATCCACTAAGGGATATGGGCGAGTAAAAAGGCACTCGGTCACAATGACAATAATAAATGAAAGTGAGTATCACGTGCATTGCATTTATAATTGATATGTGTATTTTTGTATGAATGAAATAATTGGTATTATTGTTCGGAAAGTGATATGTGATGCTTTATGCAAAAATGCAAAGATGTGGATCATATGATATGTGTATTAGTGTGACGTATGAATTGAGTGAAGCATCGATGATGGTTACCTCATTGAGTTCGCAAAACTCACCAAAATTGCAACGTTGATTTTTTCAGGACTGAGAGAGGACTTTGGCTACTGAGAGACGCTACAAGAAGTATAATCTTGTACTTTAAGGAAGAAGAAGAAGTGGCTCAAAGGTCGGTCATCTGAGATTGGAAAGATTAGATAGATTTTTGTGTAATTTCCTCTTTCATGTAGCATATTTTGTATAAGGATATGATGATGTACATATTCGGATGATATTGAAAACTGTCAATGTAAATATTTGGTTTTTATGAAATGAAAGGAGGAATTTGGTTTTAAAATATGGTGTTTTTCCTTATAATGTCTTATAAGAGAATAAAGATTGATGATGCCATGTTAAGTGAACATTGAGATTGAACGTAGTGCACCATTATCATAGGTTACGTAATGGAATGTCCTCAAGGTGCTTCGGTTCGTACTTTATGGTAGTGGGGGTGCTACATTTTTGGTATCAGGGCATGGTGCATCCATAGGGACATATAGGAATGTTAAGTAGGAAATATCGTTAGAAATGCGGATAATGATAAAACATATAGGTGATCAAATGGGATAGTCAGCTGACCTAGGCTTTGTAGGAGCCAGTAGAGAGTCTTCAGTACGTCAACCTGAGGAAATACCTTCTAAAGTTCTTGAGAGAAGGGAGAGGGGTTATGATAGGTTGCGAAAGCAGGAAACTGTGGACTTTTATGGAAGTATAGTCCCAGCGGAAGCCAAGGGATGGCTAGAAATGACGGAGAGTGTTTTCGATCAGATGGTTTGTGAGCTAAACGAGAAGTTCAACTATGCAGTGTCCCTACTGTAAGGCCCAGCTTACCAGTAGTGGAAGACTATCCCAGGCAATACCATCAAGCCTTGCTACCTGAAGTGGGAAGACTTCCTGAGGATCTTCAAGGAGAACTACATGCTTAAGACTTACTTAGACAGGAAGATGAAAGAGTTCCTGGATCTAAAATAGGGTATGATGTCAGTGGCAAAGTATGAGATCAAATTCAATGAGTTGATGGGGTATGCTACTGCTTTGATTCCTACCGAAGAAGACAAGTATAGGAGATTTGAAGATAGGCTGAACATGAAAATCAGGACAAGATTAGGGATCTCTAACCTGAGTAGTTTCACTGAGTTGAGAGCTGCTTCGATCAAAATTGAGCAGCTACTGAGAAAGGGACAAGTAGAGTCTAGGCAAGGGTTTAAATTGAATAGGTCTAATGAGAATTTGAGTGGTTCTGACAGAAGATTCAATAAGTGCCAGAACCAAACTTTTAGACCACCGGCTGGATCAAGACAGTCAGGATTCAAACAGAAGGGTGGTTTTGTACAGTCTGGCAATGGGAGAGGTACAGTGTAGAGCCAATTACCCCCATGTGAGCAATATGGGAAGAAGCACGGTAGAGAGTGCTAGACATTATCAAGAGCTTGTTTTTGATGTGGCTCTTTAGAGTACAGAATCAGAGATTATCCTGTTGTTACTAAAGCTCAGTCTGGTATGAGAGGGGGATCTGTAAGTAAAGCTACGTTCCAGCAAAGCTGAGCTAGTGGGTCTGGATAGAGAGTCCCTAATAGAATCAAGATGAGTTCTGGGAGTCCTTCTGTCAGGACTGAGGTGCGGAGCAGCTCACCATAGTCTCAGGCCCGAGTATATGCCATGACCAGAAAGGAGACACAAGATTTTCCAGATGTCGTTGCAGATGCGCTACTTATTTATGATCATGAAGCATTTGCATTGCTAGATCCAGGATCTATGCATTCTTTTATCGCATCGCATCTAGCATCTAGGTTGTATTGTGATAGAGAGTTATTAAAGTATGGATTAGAGGTGAGTACACCAATAGGTAGTACGATAGTTAGAGGAGAGGTCTACAAGAGATGCTTGATTCGGATTGATCAAGGAGAATTCGAGGCAGACTTGATTATACTACAGCTAAGAGAGAGAGATATTATCCTAGGTATGGATTGGCTCACTGCTCATAGGGTTACCATGAACTGCTATACCAAGGAGGTAGTACTATAATCTCCTAATCAGCCGAGAGCAGTTTTCAAATGAATTAGTCAAGTAGTGCCAGCCAGGATGATATCATTTATGAGTGCATTGAGGATGATACAAGGTGGATGTGAGGCTTATCTAGCTCACTTCATTGATACTAGAACTGAGCAAAATGTGCAGGACATTCTCGTAGTTAGGAAATTCCTAGATGTGTTTCCCGCCGAGCTATCTAGTTTACCTCCAAATCGGAAGATGGAGTTTACAATTGATTTAGTTCCAAGTACAGCTCCTATATCCATTCCTCCATATAGGATGGCACCTAAGGAATTAAAGGAGTTGAAGGCTTAGCTACAGGAGTTGCTAGAAAAGTTTTATTAGACCCAATGTTTCGCCTTGGGCCAGTTTTGTTTGTAAAGAAGAAAGATGGGACTTTGAGGTTATGCATCAATTATAGGCAACTGAATCAGGTGATAGTGAAGAACAAGTACCCATTGCCTAGAATTGATGATCTATTTGATCAGTTGTAGGGAGCTCAGGTATTCACTAAGCTAGATTTCAGATCAGGGTACTATTAATTGAAGATAGCAGAGGCTGCTGTACCTAAAAGTGCATTTAGGAGCAGGTATGGGCACTTCGAGTTTTTAGTAATGCCGTTTGGGTTAACCAATGCCCCGATAGCATTTATGGCCTTGATGAATAACGTGTTTCAGCCCTACTTGGACTGCTTTATGATAGTGTTTATCGATAATATTTTGGTGTATTCGAAGAGCAGAGAAGAACATGCTGAGCATCTGAGAGTGATTTTATAGATCACGAGAGAGAAACAATTGTATGCCAAATTCAATAAGTGTGAATTTTTACTGGATCAGGTAATGTTTCTGGGACATATAACCACTGGAGAAGGCATACGAGTGGATCTAAGGAAGATAGAGGCAGTGATGAATTAGGAAGCTTCGAGGAATGTCTTTGAAATCTGAAGATTCCTAGGATTGGTCGTATATTACCGGAGGTTTGTCGAGGGGTTTTCTTTGATCTCAGCCCCTCTGACAAAACTTCTGAGGAAGAATGTAGTATTCAGATGGAATGAGGAATGTCAAAAGAGCTTTGAGGAGCTGAAGCATTGATTGACTACGACACCGGTGTTGACTATTCCATCGGGGACCAGAGGATATGTGGTATATAGTGATACTTCGCATCAAGGATTGAGATGTGTATTGATGCAGTATGGCAAGATGATTACTTATGCATCGAGACAATTAAGGTCTCACAAGATTAACTATCTGGTACATGATTTAGAGCTTGTTGCAGTTGTCTTTGCTCTAAAGATATGAAGACACTATCTATATGGAGAGACATTCCAGATTTATACAGATCATAAGAGTTTGAAGTATCTGTTGAGTCAGAAGGAGTTGAACATGAGACAAAGAAGATGGATTAAGTTATTGAAGGATTATGACTGTATGATTGAGTCCCGCCCGAGGAAAGCTAATGTGGTGGCTGATGTTTTGAGTAGGAAGTTGAATACTAGTATAGCTCAGATTTAGTTATCGAGGTTACCAAACTTGATTCATTTGAGAGTTCTGAATGTGGAGTTGAATCTGAAGCAAGATGAGATACTGATTGCTATTTTAAAGCTGTGGCCGATGTTGCATGATAGAATCCGAAAAGTTCAAGTAAAGATCCCGATATGGTGAAGCTTATTGAGAAAGTTAGGATGAATCCAGATTCTGAGTTCGAATTAAGGGATGAGACACTGTGATTAAAGCAGAGGCTATGTGTGCCAAATGTGGATGATCTGAGAAAGGAAATCCTAGAGGAAGATCATATGGCTGCCTATGTTATGCATCTTGGTATCACCAAGATGTATAACATACTGAAGCAGCATTTCTTGTGGCCCATAATGAAGAAGCAAGTGGCAGAATATGTTTCTAAGTGTATGATAAGCCAGTAGGTTAAGGCTGAGCATCTGGCTCTAGTAGGGAAGTTACATTCGTTGCCTATTTCGGAGTGGAAATGGGAACAAATTATCATGGACTTTATTATGGGATTCCTTAAGACTCCGCGGCAGAATGATGCGATATGGGTTGTAGTGGACCGATTAACTAAGTCGGCCTATTTTTTACCAGTGAGAGAGAATAACTGACTAGATCAGTTGGCCCGGAGGTATGTGAATGAAGTAGTAGGACTGCATAGGGTTCCGGTGTCCATTATATCAGACAGGGATCTCAGAGTTACTTCAAGATTTTGGAAGAGTTTGCAGTCAGCTATGGGTACTAAGTTGAACTTTAGTACTATATTTCATCCTCAAACAGATGGACAAAGTGAGAGGACGATAAAGACTGTTGAGGATATGCTCAGAGCTTATGTATTGCAGTTTCAAGGAGCTTAGGATCAGTTTATAGCATTGATAGAATTCATATATAACAACCATTACTATAGTAGTATTAGAATGGCACCGTATGAGGCACCGTATGGCAGAAAAAGTCGATCGCCACTATATTGGGATGAAGAGGGCTTGAGAATTGTTGAAGGCCCGGAATTGATACAAGACACAGTGGATAAGGTGAAATTGATCCGAAGCCAAATTAAAGTGGCTCAAGATAGACATAAGAGTTTTGTGGATTAACATTGAAGAGATGTGGAGTATAGTGTAGGAGACGGAGTGTTCTTGAGAGTGTCACCTTAGAGAGGAGTATTGAGATTCGGTAAAAAAAAGGTTAGTTGAGCCCAAGGGACAATAGTCCTTATGAGATCATTGAGAGGATAGAACCTTTGGCATATAAGTTAGCTTTATCGAATGAAATGTCTCAATTACATAGTATATTTCATGTAAGCATGCTCTGAAGATACCGATCGGATCCGACACATGTGATACCGGCTTAAGAGATTGAAGTTGCTGAAAACTTAAGCTATGTTGAGGAGCCGATCAAGATAGTGGGATCTCAGATCAAGCAGTTGAGGAACCGAGTCATTCCATTAGTGAAAGTCTTATGGAGGAATCACTCAACTGAGGAAGTGACTTGGGAAACGGAGGAGCATATAAGGAGGCAATACCCCCACCTGTTCGAACAATTAGGTAAGAATTTTGAGGATGAAATTTCTTTTAAGGAGGGGAGAATTATAACATCCCATTACCTAAGTTGAGGCTAGAATAGTATATATATAAGAGATTAGAAAATGCATTTCATGCTCATGCATTATATGATATGCACATACAAGTGAATATTGAACTTATGCACGTTAAAATAATTGTACATGTATTCATTGACATATTTTGGGTATAATTGTTTGTAAATGTGATTATATTGCGAATTATGATTTTTATATGTCGACAACTGATTTGGAGAATGTAGTTAGTGATTTAGAATTTTTGGTAAATTTTAGGAAAATTTTTGAAAATTTTGGTAATTTTTGGACTAGGAAAAATGCCAAGTGGCAAGACGAATGATAAATGGCCATAGAATTAACTGTCAAATGGAAATGAAAATTTTGATAAATGACTTTGGGAATTATTGACAAGTTTCAATGAAAATTTGAAAAGAAATGGAATAGGAATTGGAATTGATTGCACTAGTTAAAGGAGAGAACCTAGTTTAAAGTTATAAGAATAGGACATGTGGCAAGTGACACTTGTCACTTGCCAAGCCGTGTCTTAAAACCCACCATTCTTTTAAGTTGAAAGACCATTTTTGTTTACGTCTCACGATTGTCTCATGCTTTCCTCCTCTTCCTCATTTTCGTTTCTTCACTCATTCTCACCTCACCCATGTTGAACCTTGCTTCCATCTTTCAATTGCTATTTCCATCTTATTGTTTCTTCCATTTTCCATAAGAAAACCTAACCTAATCCACCTCCATAATGTACGTGGGTTGTATGTGAAGAATCTGAAGCTAACCCAAGTAAGTTATGCTTTAATTGTCATAGGTATGGTTAAATAAAGCTAGAATGATGAGCAAATTAAGATTGATGACTTGATTATGTGATTTTTTATGTGTGTGTCATGGATGATGAAAAGCCTAGGTAAATTTCTTTTTTTTTTTTGTATATGTATGATGATTAATGATTTATAATTTGTTATAGATATGTTTTTGAGATAGAATGATCTTCATGAACGGGTTAGAATAAGTGTAGAAAAATCAATAATGAATGGGTAAATGAATATGCTCTGTTTTTGGTTAATGATCAAATATATATATCATGAATTGTTTGTGAATGATATTGAGTTGAAATGGAGTTAAGAATGAAGAGTAAATGAAGTAGAAAGGGTGATCTTTGTACAAGATGTGTTAGGTGTAAGATGTTGGATGTTGTAAAATTTGGAAAAATTGGAAGATGAGTCTTGTTTGCTACTTTCTGTGAAAGTTCACCGCAGCCAACTTGCAGGATTTTATGAGGAGTCTTCTCGAAAAAAGTTTGTCGCGGCCAACTTTCCTGCACAGATAAAACATGCTTTGGTATTTCGACAATATCTTGTTCTGTAGTTTCCAAATGGAATGATTTTTTATTTGGAGTCAACTAGAGACATAAGGCTACAAATTTTTTGAAGAAATAGAATTTTAATTCAGTCTCTAAGAATTTTAATTTTTGGATGGAAGTTGAGTATAGGGCACTGTTCTAGTATAAGAACAGTTCGAAAATATTTGGGGTATAACTTTCAGATTACTGAACCTAATTGAATGATCTTGGTGTCATTAGAAACTTAAGAGATAATAGAACAATTTTCTAGAAGAAAGTATTGCTAAATTACTTCATTTGCATTGTCTAAATGATCAAGAACAGTAGACCCGAAAGTTAGTTTTTGGAAAAATCTGAAATGAGTCATTGGGTTATGAAATTAGATTCAAAGTGCTTATTTGAGGTATAAACCCTACGTACAAATGATACTTAAGTGAGTTTTGATATTGGATTGATTTTGTGACGAGAATAATGGAAAAATACCTGAGATTGTCGTGAACATACATTGTGCATATTTCATATACATAAATGTGCATCAAGGAATATTTATCAAAATTGTGCAAAACTATGATACGTTTATGTATTGTATATTATAAAGGAGCGTTTGGAACGTCAACATCCAGACTAAGTCCGATGATAAATGTGTGCTGAGTGTAAATGTGAAATTATGTGATTGATTGAGAATGTGTTTATGTGAAGCATTCCATTACATGAATGCATGAAAGATAAAGACAGTATGACCGGAGTCGCCAGTACAAAGAGCTTAAAGCTCAGACTATGATAAGAGCCTTTGGCTCAGTTGTGAATATACCCAGTATCTACTAAGGGATATAGGACATTATGTGATACAGCTCAGTATCTACTAAGGGATATGGGCTAGTAAAAAAGCACTCGATCACAGCGATAATAATAAATGAAAGCGAGTCTCACGTGCATTGAATTTATAATTGATATTTGTATTTTTGTACGAATGAAATAATTGGTATTATTGTTCGGAAAGTGGTATGTGATGGTTTATGCAAAAATGCAAAGATGTGGATCATATGTTATGTGTATTGGTTTGATGTATGAATTAAGTGAACCATCGATGATAGTTATCTCATTAAGTTCGCAAAGCTCACCAAAATTGCAACATTGATTTTTTTCAGGACCGAGAGAGGACTTTAGCTACTGAGAGACGCTACAAGAAGTATAATCTTGTACTTTTGGGAATAAGAAGAAGAAATGACTCAAAGGTCGGTCAGCTGGGATTAGAAAGATTAGATAGATTTTTGTGTAATTTTGTTGGGCCCCGATTCGCATTAAGCATGTTTAAATTATTTTGAGGCATGTTTAAATTATTTTGAGGATTTAGTTTGATCATTGTAATTTGGTTGGAATAAATTGAGAATTTTATTGTGTAGGTTATGATTATTATATGAAGGGATTTAGTGAAATT
>JAOTAX010019712.1:0-12164 GCA_025629825.1 Erythroxylum guanchezii
TTCGGGTATGAAATGCATCACAATAATATTCAATCATTCATTATTTAAATGCATATATATATGTTAATATGATGCATAAGCAGGACCAATGCATTTCCTTTGTCTCTCCTTGAGCACATATGTACTAAGATTTCGGGTTCTAACCCTTAATATAGGGACGAGATGTTACAAATGAGCTATACAATCAAACATATATACACATATGTCTACCAATTCAATAATTCAAAACTCATCTCGCAACTCATAATTAACAAAAACGTCATCACATAGAGCATATCATGTAATTATCTATCAAAGCATAACACTCAATTATTCATCATACTCAACAAATCAATGATAAAATGCACAACAAATGACTCGAGAGTTCCGTGGAACGAAACGAAGAAACCAAAGTTTACACCGTGAATAAAATGAGTCCGATTTCTCAAGAACTCGTGGCCTTCGAGGGCAGTCGGGAGAAGGCTATAGGTCAACTTGCATGTGATTAATGAAACGGGTTCCTCTCTTGCCCAATCAAAAACAAATTTATGCTCAATTTAGTCAATCACAAATTCGTACTCTCATGCTTCTTTCATTTCATCATATTCTCATATTTTCATGCTTTTTCTTCTTTTCATTCAATTCAAAATGTCATAACCTTTTTCAAGGTATAAAATGGTCACAATTCATCGCGCATTTTCAATTCTTCATAACAATTCAAATTCACGCAATTAAGCATAAACACCAAGTAGGGCATTTGCCCATCACACAACAACTATAAAGATATTACCCAGCTAATTTTTGCTGAAAATCAAGCTCAAGATTGCTTGCCTCTTGCTCTTGAGTGAGGTTTTCTTGATTCCCTTCAAATAAACAAATTTCTATTTAATCCAATTCAAATGAAAATTTATAAAACTCCAAAAATAAAAAAAGCTAAAATTGAATTTAAACCTAACCTACCCATAGTTCATCTAGGCTAGAAAAACCAAAACCCTAGCTTCGAAATCCAAAATCAAATTGGTTTCATCTTACTCTTCTTTCTTCCTTAATTCCCAACACAAATCCTAGTCTCTATTTAATCCCTTTTTGAACCTAGCAAGAAGAAAGATGAAAACTTACCTCCAAGTTGATTTCCTCTTCTTTTTCTTCTTCTTTCTTCTTCCTTCCAAGTTTCCTACGATCTTCCTTCTTCTCTTCCCTTTATCACATTTTTTCTTTTTTCTCTTTGGTTCTCACGATAGTTCTCTCTTCTTCTTCTAATTCAAGACCATTTTTAATGGTCTTTTCCCCATTTTACCCTTCATTTACCTTGTCCTTCCCATTTTGCCCCTTATTTTAATCCATCTACTAACTCCTTTAAGCTAACTTAATTCTAAACTTCCCATATTAATTCTAACTTAATTCTAATCCTTCCATCTAATTCCAATCTCTATTCATGCCGCTAAATTAATGACAAAATTAAAAAAATCAAATAATCAAATAATCAACCAAAACCTAAATAAATAATTAAATAAACAAATCAATAATAATTGAAAAAAATTTCGAGGCCCAACAAGGAGAACCTGTCTCCTAGAGCTACAAAACAAATTTAGAGCCTAGAGAGAGGCAGAGAATCAAGATTTCTTCCAAATTGGGAAAAGAGCACACCAACTCTAAACTTGGGCAAAGAAGGGGAAGAGATTGCTTCATCTAGTTTTTATTCCTTTTGCTCTTATAGCATCTTTATGATGGATTTTTTGGTTTTTGGGGATGTTAATGACATTATAAGTGGTTGAGTTATTTGTAGAGATTACTTTTGAACTACTTGTTGAACTCCTACTTTGTTGATTTAAATGAATAATGCTTTTGATGAATGTTGAGCTTATACCTTGCAATGTGTTGAGAAATTGAGTTGGGTAAATTGTGTAGGACTATACAATGAGAATTGGCACTCTATAGACCTACATTCATCAGGTTAATTGATTAGTTAGAGAGAGATCTTAGCTAATTAGTTGATTACCCATAGGATAACTTCATAACTATTTGAATTGGTGGACCGATTTTGTAGATTGAGAGATTGCTTAATCATTTCCATTTAATTTGTCTAGGGAAAATTAATTACACCTTGTTAATACCTTAGGACATCTTATGTGAGGCACAATTTAATTAAAAAGGTAGGAGGGAGATAAGATAGGAAAAAAGTGATCTCTATTTGTTAAATCTAGTACTCCAAGTTTTCGCACTTTTACTTTATCATTTGTTCATTGTTAGTTATTTGATTTTGTTTAATTTTTTAGTTTATATTCATTAAAATTGGTTCTCAAGCAAAGCAGGCTAAATTAAATAGCATCTAAACACAATCTCTGAGGGATCAATATCTATTCTTTACTACAATTTACACTCCATATATATGCAGTTTTGAGCATAAAACTAGTGAATTGGTTTTGCAATTAATAAGTTTTTGGCACCGATCCTAGGGATTATTTGTTTAGTATATTGTTTAGTTTAGGTAACTTTGATTTGAGAGTGTTTGATACTTTTCCTTGTGTATTTATAGGTGCATGAACACAAGGAGCACTGGAAGGTTCGACGAAGCTTTTGAAGAAGAATTTTTTGATATTACAAGACAAGCGAGGAGGTTAAGGAGAGTAAAGCACCAAGAAAATATTCAAACAAATATGGTGGAAGAAGGAGAACAAGGAGCGGCTGAGAGAACATTGATGGATTTTATGTGGCCCGGATTTAGTTCACAAGGAGTTGCAAAGCCTGCAGTCACAATAAACAATTTTGATATCAAGCAGAAACTCTTGAACATAATACAGAACAATGTTCAATTCTAAAGGTTATCACCTGAAGATCCCAATACCCACCTAGCAAACTTTTTGGAGATATGCAACACTTTTAGGTTCCAAGGGATGTCTGATGATGCTGTGAGGCTCATATTATTTCCATTCACTTTGAGAGATCAACCTAAGGCATGGTATAACTCAATTAGTGCATCTTAGATAACTACATGGGAGCAAGTAGACCAAGCTTTCCTTACCGAGTACTTCCGATTGATAAAGACTACACAGATTTTTAAGGAAATTACAAACATTCAGCAAAATAATAGGGAGTCATTATATGAAGCTTGGGAGAGGTTTAAAAAGTTGCAAAGAAGTTGCCCACGCCACAACCTTCTAAGGGAGTTCTTACTACAAACATTCTATAATGTTGTGAATCAGACTACAAAAGGGACAATAGATGTAGTTGTTAGAGGGTCGTTGGTGAGGAAAACCATTGAGGCAGCTCATGATCTTTTAGAGTAGTTGGCAAGTAATAGGAGTAGTTGGCAAGTAATAGTTGCATGTGGTCAAACAAAAGGAGTAGGCAAGGCACAAAGGAACAAAAAGGTGTGATTCCAATTGATTCTGTCACAACCTTGCAAGCTCAGATTGCCGCCCTCACTAAGCAGTTGAACAATATGCAAGGAGCTTCTTTACCCATAGTCAAAGTCATGTAGGCCCAATGTGAGTTATGTGGGTAGGACAACCATTGCATAGTCAAATGCTTCGTCTCCCTCTTTTCAAGGAAGTGAGTCTCAAACCATATGTAGTTCTCGGTCCTTTTTATAGAGTTCCTGATAAGTGCTTTTGTGGCTCTTCACTCCGGCCTTGATATAACATCCTGTTCCCATACAAGGATTAGAGCCTTAGATTTTGGTGATTGAGAAAATAGTAATTAGAGATTAGAAGGAATTGCATTTAATGCTCATGCATTATACTGGCATACATGCACCTGAATTTGAATTTTTGCACAAATTAAAATGACTGTACATGCATTCATTGACATTCCTTGTATAACTAATTTGTTAATATAATATTAGTGAGAATTGCGATGTGATGTTATTGAGAATTGTGAAATTGTTATATTGAAAATTTATTAGGAGAGTGTATTTGATAAATTAGACTTTTGGAGAATTTTTAGGAATAATTTCCAAAAATGATGAATATTATTGGATTAGAAAAAATTCCATTTGGCAAGTAAAATGACAGATGAAAACAGAAATAAGAAACTAAATGATATTGGATAATTTTGAAAATGATTTTTTGAAAATTTGGAGATGACTTTAGAATTTGTAAGAAGTTGATATTGAAAAATTGTGGTGATAATTGAAAGAAAAAGATAGAAGTTACGGAACTAGTTCAATAAGAACTAGTTAGTTGAGAACTAGTTAAAGCCTTAAAAGAGGGATGAGTGACAAGTGTTACTTGTAAACTTGATCTTAAAAAGTTACTACTATTCCTTTAACTTCGACAGACAAAGACATTGTTTGTCTTGTCTTAAAAATATCATCTTCGTGTATGTCTTCTTCTAGTTTGTTCTTTTACATAGAGTTTTCCATCAAACCTTCATCAAAGAAAAATCTTGTTTTCATCTAGTTTTTTTTACTCCTAACTTTAGTTTTCTTCCTTTTGCCTCAAGAAAAACTGAACCTTGCCCAACTTCCATAATGATGTGCATAAGTTGCATAGGGATTAGGGCTTCTTGAGATTTTGATGAAGTTGGGTATTTAACAAGTAAGTATTATTTTAATCCTTATGAGTAGTATGAGAGGAATCAAATATGATGAAGTATTTGTCATTTCATATTCATGAGAAAAATGGTTATTTTCATGAACACTGTGTATGGGGTGAAATTATGGATGTGTTATTTTTGAATATTTGACGAGTATTATGTCAAGAGAAAGTGTTGAAATGATTTTTGGAGTTGAAAATTAATGAAAACCTGTATAAATTAGTATAGAAAATTCATGAAAAATGAATATGTATATGCTCTATTTCTGCTGATTTCTTCACTGTGTTCACGTAAGTTTTTGGGTGTTTTTAGAGATGATTAAAAATGAATTTAAAGTTAAGAGATAGGTGTATTGCGATGTCTGGATATAAGTAATGAACTATTAAACAGAAAATTGAGGACAAAATGAAGAATGTGTAGTGAATGAAAGTGAAGAAAGTGCAGAAAATTTTATGCAAGAATATATGCTGTTTTTTTTAAATATTTGGCGTTAATCATGGATTTCGATCTGTTTTTGAATGTTTGGAACTAAATGGGAGCTGAAATGGTGGAATGAAATGGAGAATGTACAGAAAGTTAAAGTGCAGAAAAATGAAAAATGGAAGAAGAAATGCAACAGTGGAGAAATGCAAGAAATGAAGAAGATGGGAGAATGATTTTTCTGATTTTGGTGTTGATGAGAAGTAATGGATTGTGAAGTTTACTATGAATGTTTTGGATTAAATGAGAATAAAAAATGTGGTTAAGATGAATTAGAGAAGTTGATTAAAAAAGAAAAGAAAAATGAAGAAAATAGCTGACGTTCGGTAGGAGAAGATGTTGGATCGAAAAAGAAAACATGCAATATTTGGTTAAACGGTGGATTTCAAAAACTTTTTTAGAAATCATAACGCAGCGAAAGCATGATAACCAAATCAACATGTCAATCTATACATGATATAGTATATGGATAATATTTAACATAAAGATAAGATGGTAGAAATATTACTGACTCCTTCGCTACAGCTTTAATTCCTCACTATGCTATCCTCTCTTTCTCCTTTTATCCAATCCTAGCTTTAGCCTTGCTTTTGAATCCTTTCCTTTGTCAATCTATCTTCTCCTTGTTATTGTATCCTCAACCAATTTGATTTACCTCTTGTTCTTCTTTAACAACTTAGTTAACAAAATCCTTTGGTGGGAAAGGAGAAAAATCACTTTTGGAGGAGATTTTTCTTAGAAGAAGAAGCAAAAAATGAGATACCTTATCATGCAAGTTTCGGCCCTCTCATGTAAGATAGGAGAGAGAATGATAAAAATGTAAGAACACCTTCTTACACACTCACACTTTTGGTTAACCTAAAAGGAAAGAAGAGAAGATCATCAAATGCATCACTTCTTCCTTTAATAAATCATAAAGAAGCCAATAAATGAGACTCTCCTCATTTATCTTTAAGATGGCTATATGAAAAACTATTAACCAAATTAAAACATATCAATTTCGGTTTTGGCTAATGTAAGAAGGAAGATGGTCCATCCTGTCGAGCCCTGTTCCCGAAGCCTACGATTTTGGACCTTATTCCCCGAGCCCAACAATCCGGAGTTAAAAAGCGTAAGCGGGTCTCCTTGTAGGGTCATTCCTATGAACCCTCACTTCCTTTTTATCAATCCTTGAAAATCAATATCAAAGGCTATCACTTGTTGGAGAAGGGTGGAAAACGTGATAGGAATCCAATGCATCAAGAGTCACCTCAATCGGAGATCAGACGAAATAGTTATGGTCAAAGAATCCACCATGTTCAAGACTTGACTCATATCATACCTGTCTTAGCGCAATTGCCACAATTTTTGTTATAGAGGTCGGATTGATTTCATGTTTGGGAAATTTGAAAGAGTACATTGAGATCTATAATTTTCAAGAGAACTCTAAGCGAGATTCGGCCTCTAAAAGGATCAAAAATGGAACAGAAAATATAAAATGAACAGTGCGTAAAAACTAAGACGAAACAAAACTGAGATGAAGCAGAAATGAGACGAAACAAAACTGAGACGAAGCAGAAATGAGACGAAACAAAACTAAGACGAATCAGAAATGAGACGAAACAAAACTAAGACAAAGATGAAGTAGAAATGAGACGAAGCAAAAATGAGACGAAACAAAACTAAGACGAAGATGAAGCAGAAATGAGACGAAGCAAAGGTCTCATTGAGACGAAGCAGAAATGAGACAAAGCAGAGGTCAAACTAAGACGAAGCAGAAGTCAAACTAAGACGAAGCAGAGGTCAAACTAAGATGAAGAAAAGGCCAAACTAAGACGAAGAGAAGGTCAAACTAAGACGATACAGACATTCATCAAACTCAACCTTAAAAACAACATAATAATACATAAACAAACTTCTCATTTTCAAACAAAGTCAAGGTTTGAACAAACTTCTCATTTTCAAACAAAGTCAAGGTCTGAACAAACTTTACTTACACATCATACTTAATACAAAACACAAAAGATGCTCGTGATTGATATGCCTGAAAAGCTAGCCAAAAGGGGTTTAACTAACTTAATTACAAATGTTCTAATATCTTGAAGTTTCTGAAGCCTTGCAAGGATCACTGATCTTCTTGACTTGCACCTGAGGAGGGAAGGAATGGGGTGAGATACACAGCTCAGTGGCTAATATATTTATAGCCATCAGTAATTAGCTCAAATTCAAGCATATGTATGTATATATGTCCAACAAATCTAGTACTCATACTTTATTCAAGCAATTTACACATTCATCACATTTACGTCCATACATAAAACAACTCATAACATATAACACCTAATATGCCTCATACTGAACAGTTCAATTATACAATGCACAACAAACGGCTCGAGGGTTCAATAAAACAGAATGAAGAAACCGAAGTTTACCCCATGAAAAGAATGAGTCCATTTCGGAGCTCATATGCCACAAGCAGGCAGCCGAGAGAAGGTTCTTGTTAACGTGCACATGACGAATAGAATGGTTCCATTCTCGCCCAAAAAGAAGCACATAATCATGCTCAGAATCATTTTATCAAAATGCTTTTATATCTTTGAACCTCTTCTTTTATTTTTCATGCAATAACCAAATATCATGGCCTCTATTGAGGTACAACAATAGACATAGTTCATTATGCAGTACCAACATTTACAATAAGTCAATTTCAAACATACATATATATATATCTATATATATATATATATATATACATAGGCAAGAACTTGCCCAATTACATAAAAACTATAAATACATTACCCACCTAGTTAGCTTGCGAAAACCAAGTCAAGCTTGCCTTTCCCTTTGTTCTTGGGTAGGATTCCCTTAGTCCCCTACGATAACCAAGCCTCCAATCAAAACAACATTCCAATTAAAATCCTAACTTAAAAGAAGATCACACACTTTCAACCAATACAAATTGAACGCAAATCTAACCTACCCATAACTCATCTAGGTTAGAAAACCTAAGATCTAGAGTAGAACCCTAAAATCCATCTTCTTTCAACACAAACCCCTTTTTGTTCTCTACCTTAATCCCTTTTCTCCTTTCTAACTGCTTCTTCACAACACCTCCCATTCCTTTAACAGAGCCAAAAAGAAAAGATGGTTAGCCTACCTTAATAAGTGGATTTCTCTTCTTTCCTTCTTTCACCAAACCTTTGTCTTCTCTCTCTAAATTTTGTTTTCTCACTCTTCTCCCTCTTCAATTCACGTTTTTCTCCTCTTACAAGCAAAACAACACATCCTTTTTTCTATTTGTATCCTTAATAAGCCCCAAAAGTCCATCTTAGCCTTCCTTATAAGCTTATTCTCTTTTATGCTTAGGTGATCTCTCAAATGTCCTTGAACATCCTTATACATCAACACTTTGATTCCACTTATCCATGCAACAAATCTACTAACCTTGACATAATATAGTTCCAAAATTAAATCTATATAAAATCCAAAATTATTTTGAAATCATGCTCACCTAAAGAAAAATTTTCCAGGGTCCAACATGAACTGTATGTGTTAAGAATTGATTTGGAGAGTATATTTATTGACTAAGAATTTTTAATGAAAATATTAGAATTTTCTAGAATTTAAGGGGTATTTTTGGACTATGAAAAATGCTAAATGACAGAATAATTGATGAGTAGTAGTAGAAATAAGAGTCAAATGCTAATGGAAATTTTTATAAATGACATTAGGATTTAATGACTTATGTCATTGAAAATTGGGAGACAATTAGAGTAGAAATTGGAGACAAATGAACTAGTTAATAAAAGACCAAGAAGAGACCTTAAGAGAGTGACATGTCACTTGCCACACCACTTGTTTTTGGTCTTTCACTTGCTAATTACGTTAGCTTCAGTTCTCCATCTTCTTCATTTTCTTCATCTTCCTCTCCTTAATAATGACACTCTATTCTCCAAGCCTCAAAGTTGAACCTTGCCTTCTTCCATCATTGACCACTTGAATACTTTGCTATCTTCTTCTTATTGCTAAAGGACCCAACCTATTCCACCTTGAAAGTTGATTTTCGTGTATGTTGAAGGAGCTAGGGTTCTTAGAGACTCTTGAAGAAGCCTTGGGTAAATCAAGTAAGTAACATATTAATCTTCATGGCTTTGATGAATGAAACATGTTTTGATCATAGTTAGAGGTTAAATGTCCATAAAATGAGGTTACATGCTAAAACGTGAATGAGAAATGTGGGTAGATTCATGTCTTGCTTTGGTGTTTTGACGAGTAATAGATTATGGAATGATATAATGTTGGATTAAGTGAGTAAATGGTGTTTAAAGTATGCTGGAAAAATGTTAGCTGTGACATTTTCCACTGATTATGCATCTATAATTTAGCCATAACGTGTTCTGCAGAAATCCAAATAAGATGATTTTTGATTTGGATTAAATTAGAGACATATGGCTACATTTTTCATGAAGACATCGAATTTGAATTATGTCTTCAAGAGTTTCGAATTTTGACTTGAAGTTTAGTAACGAGTGTAGTAAATTGATCAATAAATACAAGTGTTTGTGTTCTATTTTGAGGGTATAAAAACCATGAGTAATGAGTTGTTATATAATTGTTATGAGTTGTGAATTAAGGATATAATGAAATTGAAAGTTATGTTAACCAAGATGTTGAGTTATGTTCTTGAAATGAGATGAATTAAGGTGATAGTTAGACGTGAAATGAAAGTGGAAATGAAGATGACGTGTTCCCAAGTGTCTTAGCTTAGTAAGGTGTTCCCAAGTGTTTTAGCTTCTTCTCTTGTATATAGATCCACCATCAAATTGTTAAAAGCCTCTTTAGCATGTTTAGCCCGCAACCTTGTCATTGGACCTCCAAGATTCTCCAATGGATCTTTTTCCCTAATATCACTTTGTTGAGCTTGTTTAAGTGTTTCTCCTCGCTGCCCAAGCTCTCCAACATGTCCACGTCCCAATCCTTCTGTTTACCTGAAGCCACTTATGATGCTTGATCTCCATCACTTCATATGGCCATATTTTTATAGAAGAAACATTTATGTTCTTTCCATTTTTCTTAATTGGGACATTTATACCTTTCTTCCATTTTAGACATACCCTTATTTCCTTTTCTTTCCCTTTCATAATGAATAACTAGATGCTCAACTTCTGGTTTGTTTTGTTTCATTCTCTCCTTATATTGAACACATATAATCAATAACTCAATTATCAAACCAAATTTTTTATGAGTATTGAAGGATATCTTAACTGCATCATATTCTATAAGAAGGGAATTTAAATAAAATACATAAGGAATGATTATGATATATTAATTTTTAAGCACTTCAATTAACTAAAATGTCCCTCATTTCTATTATGTTCTATTAGATTAGGTCTTACACATATTAGTCTTTTCATAGGGTGTTTACTAGATCTTTATTAAACAACAATAACAAAAACTTAATAAGAATCCCACTGAGATGCTGGGTCTAGGGACATCAAAAAGTACGCAACTTTATTTTAGTTAGTAGAGAGACTATTTTTGATAGGCCCACTGGAGAAAAAGTTTTTGAAAACTATTGAAAAATAAAACTAAATTAAATTTACTAGAGCTTTATTAGATTTCTAAAATTGTTCTCCAATTGCCTTTATAAAGTTTCTTTCCTAATTAGTATTAAGAATAAAACTTCTAATGGTTTCACTAACATAAGACTTGATAAGTGATGTACGTAAAACATACATATATTTTACTAGTGTTTTCCTTTATTTTGTGAACTTACTTTAGTTAAATTAGTTTTTGCTATAATTTTAGGTAATTATGGAGATGTTGCTTTGAGATGAGCTTAGTTAGGTATTGAAGGAAATTACAAAAGAAAATATAAATACTATTTTTGGTTGAACACAACCCAAGACCAATTTGTGTGCTAGCTCATCTTCCTCTTAGACAACCTAGAGAAGAAGACACAATTTGATGTATAAGATAAAAGGAGGCTATGTGGTAAGAGAAAAGTATTTTAGAGATATATGACCTAGCACTACTGAGATATATGATGCAGGTTTCTCATGTCCTACTCTAAAAATAAGCAAAAAGATACATAGCTTTGGATACATCTGTGTCCAAAACTATGTTCAAGGAAGAAATTATTTATTAATAGATATGAAAACCCAAATTTGAAAAGACAATTAGCATTCCTATACATATTAGATTAGAGTTAGCTTTTAGCAGGAGAATAAGATCCAAGAGAGACATCGAAAGGTTGTGTTTAAAAGAGATAAAGCTTAAAATTCATCTCAATTTGAACTTATCATATTAGTAGAAAGCAGATTAGTTATTAAAGAGATACACAGGATGATATCATCTAGACTCTTTATCTATTTTCTATTTTCATTATTTTTAATGTTCTATGGGTTTTAACAACATCATGACAAGTGGCGAATTTATCGATATGTATACATAAAGGAATCCTAGTTATTGTCATTATATGGATTGATTAAAGTTTATTTATAAAGTGAATATTATTTATCATAAATTTCTTTAAGTGTTTTTAATGTCGATTTAATAAAAGAAAGTGAATAGATCAAATCTTAATTGTTATATAGATGATTCGAGAGACCATGCATATCAGTGGACCATAGTCTAGATATTAGGAGTTCAATGAGGAAATATAGATAAACCTACATAAATCCTACAGTGTTAAGATCACACTTTTCAGTAAATTTCAAGATGTTTAGTATTTTTATGCATTTTAATTGAATAGAGAATTAGTTAATTAAATTGAAAATAGGTAGTTGTAACTCAAAAGAGACAAATTTCATAAGTTAGAAAATTTCACTGATATAGATTATAATAGCTTTTTAATGAATTGAATCATAAATATAAACATGATATTAGGGTTGCTCTTACCATGTTAATGCAAGTATTACTAGCCAAAAATAGGGGATCCATTGCATGTAGGCTTGGGGTGACAAAAGCTGGAGTTAGAAGAAATTAGGAGGTAAAACACTTATATTTTACAAAACATGGTCTCTAATAATGGCATGGCTCGGACTATGTCTGTTGGATCCCATTACCGGAACCCAACTCTCAACCAAACCTAACTTGCTCTGATACCACTCATGTTGGAACCCATACTCGGATATCCAACCTCTTACGAAAAACCAATCTAAACCAGAGCATTTCTACTCTTGCTCTGA
>JAOTAX010019799.1:0-12157 GCA_025629825.1 Erythroxylum guanchezii
ATCGAAAAGATAACACAATTCAAACCCCCCCTTTCTTGTGTTTGTATATCGTTATACTGACGTGTGATTCACTTCAATTTCTAGGTAAGGACCACATCCTACCCACCATCATTTCCAACAATTTGGATTTTGAGCAAGAAGAGAAAATGGTACAGACCATTAAGAAGAGGATGAGAGCCATGAGGTGGCAAATTTCTAATATTAGGGAGATTAGCTCCAATGTGGTGATGCAAAGGATTAACCTTGAAGAAGGATTCAAAATAGTGAGAGACAGGCAAACAAGGCTAAATCCAAACATGTAAGAGGTAGTGAAGAAGGAAGTGGTGAAGCTTTTAGATGTGGGTGTTATATACCTAATTTTACATAGCGAGTGCATAAGTTCGGTGCAATGTGTGCCTAAGAAGGGAAGCGTGACAGTGACGGAGAATGAAAAAGATGAAAAGATTTCCACTAGGGCCATCAAAGGTTGGAGAGTGTGTAATGACTATAGGAAGCTCAATTTGTCCACCAAGAAAGACCATTTCCTATTACCTTTTGTGGACCAAATGATTGAGAGGGTGGCTGGCCATGTTTTTTATCATTTTCTTGATGGATATTTAGGGTAATACCGACAGGACCAATAGAAGACTACTTTCACTTGTCCTTATAAGACTTCTGGTTACAAGAGGATACCTTTTGGGCTATACAATGCACCAGCCACATTCCAAAGGTACACGATGGCCATCTCTGGAGATATGAATGAAGACTTCATAGAGGTATTTCTCCTTTTGATGGCTATCCTTTTTTCACATTTGGCTCCTCCAATTGCTTCCCACTCCTAAGTGTGATATCCTTAAGTTGTTCCTTTGGATTAGCCTCGATGTTCTCCATTCCTAGAAGACAAAGCATTAACAAGTTGACCTACCTATAACTCAATGTTGTGGATGGATGAAGCATGATTCTTCCTAATCTTATCAAACATTACCTCCATTCTCTTCTAACTCTCTTCTTATCTTCTTTGACCCTCCTCTTAGATTAAGAATTTTGAACCTAATATGTCCATGAACTTGTCCATTTTTCTCTCCAAAGACCTAAGTTGCTCTTGCTAAAATTTGGGAGGTCTTTGTGATCTCACATAGCAACTTGCATTGTTAGTATTCCAAGAAAAATTTGGGTGGTTTTTCCACTCAAGATTGTAAGTGTTAGAGTATGGATTGTTACCTCTTTGTAGCTAGCCCAAGTAATTTACTTGTTCTGTACCACTGGCTCCCAGCAAGAAGCATTCAGTTGTGCCATGGTTGTCCTACCCATATAACTAACATTGTAAATGCATGGCTTTGACTGTGGATGAAGAAGCTCTTTGCATATTGCTCAACTACTTAGTGAGGGCGGTAATTTGTGCTTGCAAGACTGTCAACGAGTCAATTGGAATCATCCCTTTTTTGCTTCTTAGACCCTTGTTTACTCCTTTCATTTGACCATATGCAGCTGTTGCTCGCCAACTCTTCCAAAAGGTTATGAGTTACATTAATAGTTTTCCTCATCAAAGACCTTTCTGCAACTGCATCTATAGTTCCCCTTGTGCTCTGATTCACACCATTGTAGAATGCTTGCAAAAGGAACTCCCTCAGAAGGTTATGGTGAGGGTAGCTTCTTTGTAATTCCTTAAATTTATCCCAGGCTTCACACAACGACTCTCCATCACTTTGTTGAAAGTTTGTGATCTCCTTGATGATTCTTGTTGTCTTGGTCAATGGGAAGTACTTAGTTAGGAAAGCTTAGGCTAGCTGCTCCCATGTAGTGATTTGCCCTGAACTGAGTGACTTATACCATGCCTTTGCCTAATTCCTTAAGGTAAAAGGAAACAATCTTAACTTCACAACATCATCAACATCCCATTTAACCTAAACATGTCACAGATCTCTAAGAAATTAGCAACATAAGCGTTAGGATCTTTGTATGACAACCTATAAAACTACACACTGCTCTGAAGTATGTTGAGGAGTGCCAGCTTGATCTTAAAGTTATTGGATTAAATCACAGGCCTTGCAACTCCTTGAGGACTAAGACCTAGTCTCATAAAGTTCATCAATATCCTCTCAGCTCCTCCTTGCTCTCCTTCTTCTGCCATATTCCTTTGTATTCTGTGTTGACGTCTAACTCTTCTTAGCTCTCTTTCGTGCCTTGTAATGTCTGAAAACTATTCTTCGTTAAGCTCATTAGACCTTCTTATGCTCTTTGTGTTCATGCACCTGCAAATACACAAGGAAGAGTATCAAACTAAACAAGATGCTAAACAAAACAATCTCGAGCAATGACATCAAAAACATATTAAATGTAAAAACAAACAACTTGTTTTACGCTAAAAACTGCAAGTATACGGGTCGTTACTTGTAGTAAAAAGTGGATATCATCCTATAGAGATTGTACTTAGGCACCACCTAATTTATTTTGTACTTTACTTAAGAGTCAAATTCAAATAATAAAAACTGAAAAATAAACTAAATCAAACAAACTAGCAACGAACAAATAATGTAATAAAAGTGCAAAAACTTTGATTTCAAGATTAAAGATTAAAAATCACTTTTTTCTTATCTTATCTCCCTCCTACCTTGTTGATTGAATTATACCTCACCTAAGATGTTCTAATGTTTCAATCACCCTCTCTCAAGGTGTAATCAAATGTCTCTAGCCAAATTAAATGCAATTGACTATGCAATCTCTCAATCTATAAAATCAATCCACCAATTTAACTAGTTATGAAGCTATCCTATGGGTAATTAACTAATTACTCAAGATCTATCTCTAACTAATCAATTAACTTGATAAATGTAAGTTTATAGGGTGCCAACTCTCATTATACAACCCTACACAATCTACCCAACTCAATTTCTCAATTACAACATTTATCAAAAGAATTCATTCCTTCAAAAAACCGAGTAGTTTAAAAATAATCTCTACAATAAATTCAGCCACTCATAATAGGAACAAGTTTAACCATACCCATATTCTCCAGAATACAAAACATACCAAAAAAACAAAAATAAAACAAATAAATGGTAGCTTTCTTCCCTTTTTGTATATGAAAATCTAGGAAATGGAAACTTGATGGAAGCTCTTGATTATCAGTTTCGATTCTCACCTTTTCCACCTAGACGTTTATGACTTTGCCTGAATAGTTGAAAAAATCTGAATGGTGGCTACTGCATGTGTATACGTGTAAGGAAGGCTTTTTTCAATTTTTTGTCTTTTATTCACCTAGGGGTTTTTTAAGGTCTGAAAAGTACCTTGAAAACTTAAGTTTGGAAGTGTCCCCATATTTTTCCCGACACTGGACATGATCATGGCCTATATGACACGATCGTGGCCCTAGAGTAAGCTCTTTAACTTGAACCCACAATCTTGGTTCAATCCTAGTGCTTCTGTCACGATTTTGGCCTGCCAGCCATGATCGTGGGCCTATGTTATGGCCCGAGTTTCCTCCAAAACTCCTTCGTTCTTTAATAGTGACCCCTGAAGCACTGTCCAACATAAATAATTAACAAACTAACACAATTCTAACATAAACACATAGTAAATGATTGAATTAATGGCTAAACACATACTAAACTATGCCCTAAAACACAATGCAATTTACACTTATCAAAGACCATCATAGAATGGCCAGAACCCAGGAATGTTAAGGAGTTATGAGGCTTTTCTGGGATTATGGGTTATTACAGAAGGTTTATGTTGGCCCCTGAAAATTTTTCATTGAAGTTAAGCATGGTTTAAATAATTTTTGAGGCTTTGATAGATTAAAATTTTGGAGTTATTTAATTATGTCAAAGTTAGTAGGATTTATTGCATGGTTCAATGGAATTAAAGTGTTAAAGTTATAGGAATGTTCAAGGGTATTTTTGGCAAGACATTTAAGGATGAAAGACCATAAGCTTATAAGGAAGGGCAAAATGGACTTTGCACACTCATTAAGGGTGAAGTGGGAAGAATAAAGTGTTGTTTTGTTCCTAAAGAAGAAAAAAAACGTGAATTTAGACAGAAGAACAAAAATAAAAGAGAGAAAGAAGAGAGTTTCGGTGGAGAAGAGAGAGAGAAGAGAAAATATGCTAGTTTTCGACATTTCTTAGTCTTCAAGAGAGATTTTGAGGTTGTTCGAGAAGGGAAAAAGGTAGAGGAAGAGAAGAGCTTCCATTTGAGCCAAAGATCTCATCATTTGGTGAAGAATCAAGGAAATCAAGAAAGACAAGAGGAGCAAGAGAAGAGGTATTTTGAGTAAGTCTTTAAGCAAGGAAATCAAAGTGGGTACATGTTTATAATAGAGTAAATAAGCCACTAAATGATTTCTTTGAATTAAGAAAGTTTAATGATTTCAATTGCATCATAAGTGTTGCATTTATTGCTTCTTGAATGAATTGAGAAATTGTTATATGTTTGCTACATGAATTGTGTTGATGATTTATGAAAAGACTTTGAAAATGATTCCTTTTGAAGAGATACAATTTTATGAAATCAGGTTTTCGAAAATGGTTTTTGAAATATCTCATATTTATAAAAATCAAGTTTCGGAAAAGTGCCATTTTGGGTAACAAGTTTACCAGTTATGAAATACATGTTATGTGGGTTTGGTTTGGTCCATTTTGTTGTCAAGTGCACTTCGACTAAAGGCTTCTCCCGCCTACCCGCTAGTGGCATGGAGCTCTTTCAAGGACTCCCTCATGTTTACAACTACACAAAACCACTATATGGGATTGTGTTAGTTCATTCTATTCACGACTACACAGGACCATTATATGGGAATGTGTTAGTTCATTCTATTTATGGACCTCTCAAACCATTCTGATATGCTTAGGTGCTTATGTCATGTTAACAAGTTTGATGCATTCATGTTTTGTCATTTGTGGATTTTGGTTGAAAACTTGAGAACCATGTGTTTTATGAACTTAACGAGAATTTTTTTATAACAAGTGAATGTTTTGCTTATTTTTCTTATTTTTTAAAGGTTTTGCTTATTTTTCGTTATAAACTATTACGCACGAGCTTTAAGTTAACCCTCTTTTTTGTCCCATCTTCAGGTGAAGAAAATAAGATCGAGTAACCAAGAGTTGAGAAATCATTCTACTTTTGCAATGTTTTTGTAAATTAAGTTAGATTTTTTAGAACCAAGACTTTAGATGCATTTCAAGAATGGTTTTGTATCTTGAGTATTTTGGGATTTTTATACAGATTATGTAAAGTGGCTTAGAATACCATTAAAGTTTTGTAAACTCTTATTCTTGGTGTTAATGAAATATGAATTGTGTATAGACAATGTGAGTTGAAATTAGAAATAATTGAAAAAGTTATCAACTTGAGATGATGATTTTTGAACATAAATTGTGGATAATATATATATATATATATATATATATATATATATATACACACACACACACACACACATTAGTGAGATGTTATAGGAAAGAAAATAGGAATTATGAATAATGAGAATTAGTTGTAAGTGATGATTCGAATGAGTAGAGAGTTTAAGGAAATCAATTTAGTAATTGAATGGTTAAGAAGTGATATTGTAGTAGAGGAAGTGAATATGGGACAGATACATTGATTTGTAATTTTGACCCTATTGGAGGCCAAATTTCTTTTTAATGTCTTCATGGAAGTTGTAATGTAGAAGTGCTCTTCGAAACGGTCTTTGAATGACCCTAATCCGACAACTCTAGTGAAAGTTATGCCAATTGTCCCTTGACAGGTACAATATGATTAAGGACATAATCTTGTTGGATTCTTTTGGTCATAACTTCTTCTGATCGCCAAATGAAGTGATTCTTGAACCAATAGATTTATAACGTATTTTGTATCTCTCCATAAAAATTGGTAGCCTTTGGGGTTGATTTGAAAAGATTGATTGAGTCAAAGTAAGGGTATCGGTTGGAAGAGTATGAATTGGATATTTTGGTTTTATTGCACATACTTCGGTATTTTGATGATAACATGATCTATTGAGTTCCGAATGAGATGATTCTTATTTCTAAATAAACCAGAGACATAGAGCTACATTTGTTATGAAGTAATGGAGTTTTAATTTAGTCTCTAAGAATTTCAATTTCTAGACGGAAGTTGAGTATAGTGTACTGTTTCAGTTTAATAACAGTCCAAAAGTATTTGAGATACAGCTTTCAAATTTCTGAATCAAAATGAATGATTTTGGTGCTATTAGAAACTTAAGACAAGGGGAACAAATGTTCTGAAGAAGTCAAATTGTAATTCTGGTTTGAGGTTTCCCAAAATTTGTTCTAAAATAGGAGAAATGAGTTTGATTATGGAGGTATAATTATTCAAAAAAGTAAAAAAAAAAAGAACTAGAGGGAAATGCACTCACATTTTATGACTCAAAAAATATGGAGTAATGAAGATCATGGTTTATGACTTCGTAAGAATGTTGGGCTATGGAATCGGGATCGGGATCCAACATGTTTGGTATCAGAGCAAGAGGTTGGGCTCCAAAAACGGCGTCCATCATGTTTGGTATTAGAGCCTAGAATTGAGATCTTATATGGGTGTTTTTGAAATACATGTCAAGTTATATACATTTTAGTCATGACATAACAGACAGTAGTGCTTGATCCCTAGTCTGAGTCGCATGTGTATGAGTCACACACAAGAGCGATTGTTAAGAGTTCGGGATGATAGAAGTAGTGAGAAAAAAATGATACTCTTTCATGATATGAGAAAATGAAAGTTTGTGGATATTTAGAAATAAGAAAATATTACGTAGTCCGATATGTTAGACAGATTCAGTATTTGTGATTATGTCAATGAATATGATGATGAAATTTTGTTGTGGATATGTACTTGAATTGATATGGATGTAAAAATATTTTCATGAATTGATTGAGAAGAAATAGAGACATAAGTGGAAATGACAAGATTTAAGGTGTTCAAGCAAAGGGGAATTGAAAGGTTGAACTTGGAATTTAAAATGATTGTCTAATTATTTTGATAAGAGTTATGATCTGGTATAAGATTGTGTTAATGAATTTGAGATCAAAATTTCAAGATGGCTATAAATCTATAATTCTAAATTGATTAAGAAAGTACATACGGAAAATGAAACAAATGATAGTGATATATGAAGTTCTCAAGGTTATGTCGACCAGTTATTATGAGTACATATCCGATAACGTGGTTACATTGGTGAATAATGTGATTGAGTACATATGAGATCTATATTTGGATATGGTATAGGTGATTATGCCAAAAAGGTAACTACTATGGAGAAGGAATTTGGAATAGTCATAGAATATTCAGGGGTTGCTCGGAAGCAATTATGATTGATGTATCATTAGCATGAGGTATAAATTGGTGACCTGCCGAAATTACTTTTGTATATAAGATGTAATGATCTTGATGGTACATATCAAAATATAAGAGTAAACGAATATGCCTCTTATTTCATTGAGTTTTACTATAAAGAATATTGTGATCATGTAAAGTGTGACAGAAATTGAAATTTTGGAAATATCATGAACAGTTGAAAATGTATTGAGATATTAAGAATGACTGAAACAACGGTGATGAATATAGTTGATTGATAAAGATTGCATGAACAGTATAGATGATGGTAGCAAGAAATCTTCTTTCAAGGAAGAATTTCACTGAATTAGGTTAAGCAAACTAGATAGTTTATATTAAGGATGATCAATAAAAGAAAAATTAGAAATGATATGTAATGATTCAAAAGTGAGTATTGAAGTCCTATTCCTGACGGAGACACGAGCATAGAATGTAGAATATGCTACTGAGAGTGTATGCATTATGTTTGATGTAAAATATCCAACTATGTGATTAGATTCCTCAATTTGAGGTAACATTATTGCTAAAATGAGGAGACATACCCCTACCTCTTGATAAGTCATGTAAGAATTTCGAGGACGAAATTCTTTTAAAAGGAGGAGAAATGTGGCCCTCGAAAATTTTTCATTGAAGTTAAGCATAGTTTAAATAATTTTTGAGGTTTTGATACATTAAATTTTTGGAGTTATTTAATTATGTCAAAGTTAGTAGGATTTCTTGCATGGCTCAATGGAATTGAAGTGTTAAGGTTATAAGAATGTTCACGGGTATTTTTGGCAAGACACCTAAGGATGAAAGACTATAAGCTTATAAGGAAGGACAAAATGGACTTTGCGCACTCATTAAGGGTGAAGTGGGAAGAATAAAGTGTTGTTTTGTTCCTAAAGAAGAAAAAAACGTGAATTTAGGGAGAAGAACAAAAATAGAAGAGAGAGAGAAGAGAGTTTCGATGGAGAAGAGAGAGAGAAGAGAAAATATGCTAGGTTTCAATATTTGTTAGCCTTCAGGAGAGATTTTGAAGTTGTTTAAGAAGGGAAAAAGGTAGAGGAAGAGAAGAACTTCCATTTAAGCCAAAGATCTCTTCAATTGGTGAAGAATCAAGGAAATCAAGAAAGGTAAGAGGAGGAAGAGAAGAGGCATTTTGAGCAAGTCTTTAAGCAAGGAAATCAAAGTGGGTACATGTTTATAATCGAGTAAATAAGCCATTAAATGATTTCTTTGAATCAAGAAAGTTTAATGATTTCATTTAAATCATAAGTGTTGCATTTATTGATTCTTGAATGAATTGAGAAATTGTTATATGTTTGCTACATGAATTGTGCTGATGATTTATGAAATGATTTTGAATATTATTCTTTTTGAAATGATACAAGTTTATGAAATCAGGTTTTCGGAAATGGTTTTCGAAATATCTCATGTTTATGAAAAATCAAGTTTCAGAAAAGTGTCATTTTAGGCAACAAGTTTACAAGTTATGAGATATATGTTATGTAGGTTTGGTTTTGTCCAATTTGTTGTCAAGTGCATTTCGAATAAAGGCTTTTCCTGCCTACCCGCTAGTGGCATGTAGCTCCCTGAAAGACTCCCTCATATTTACGACTACACAAAACTACTATGTGGGATTGTGTTAGTTCGTTCTGTTCACGACTACAGAGGACCATTATATGGGAATGTGTTAGTTCGTTCTGTTTATAAACCTCCCAAACCATTCTGATGTGCTTATGCGCTTATGTTATGTTAACAAGTTTAATGCATTAATGCTTTGTAATTTGTGGATTTTGGTTGAGAACTTAAGAACCATGTGTTTCATGAACTCAACGAGAATTTTTTTATGACAAGTGAATATTTTCAAAGGTTTTATTTATTTTTTCATTATAAACTGTTACCTATGAGCTTTAAGCTCACCCCCTTCTTCATCCCATCTTCAGGTGAAGAAAATAAGATCGAGTAACTAAGAGTCAAGGAATCATTCTACTTTTGCAATGTTTTTGTAAATTAAGTTAGATTTTGTAAAAGCAAGACTTTAGACACATTTTGAGAATTAGTGGGTCTTTTATCTTGAGTATTTTTAGATTTTGATACCGATTATGTAATGTGGCTTAGAATGCCATTAATGTTTTGTAAACTCTTATCCTTGGTGTTAATGAAATATGAATTGTGTATAGACAATATGAGTTGAAATTAGATATATTTGAAAAAGTTATCAACTTGAGATGATGATTTTTGAACATGAATTGTGGATATGTATATATATATATACACACATATATAAGTGAGATGTTATGGGAAAGAAAATAGGAATTATGAATGATGAGAATTAGTTGTAAGTGATGATTCAAATGAGTAGAGAGTTTAAGGAAATCAATTTGGTAGTTAAATGGTTGAAGAAGATGTCTTAGAACACATCCAAGACGCCACAACTCCAAAGCAAGCTTGGGATACCTTTACCAAACTAATCTCAAAGAAAAAGGATACGAGACTCCAACTCTTAGAGAGTGAATTGCTTTCAATAGCACAACGCGACATGGCAGTCACATAATATTTCAATAGAGTGAAGCATCTATGTCTAGACATCTCTAAATTAGATCCACATTCTCCAGTTGGAGAGACGAGGATGAAGCACATCATTATTCATAATCTGAAGCCTGAATATAGAGACTTCGTTGTTGCTGTACAAAGATGGTAAACTCAACCATCACTTGCAAAATTTGAAAATTTGCTAACTGGTTAAGAGGCGTTAGCTAAGCAAATGGGAGGAGCTTCACCGAAGGGTCAAGAGGAAGCACCCTTTGCCAATAGAGGCAAATGGAATTCCAAACAACATGGTACCAGTGGATTTAAAAGGAATGATGATGAGGTAGGAGGTTGTCAAAGCGAAGGGAGCACTCGTGGAAAGGGAGACTCAAAGAATCGAAGTCGTGGAAAAAATTTTGAAGTGCAATGCTTTAATTGCAAGAAGAAGGGACATATGGTGAGAGACTGTAAGTTTAGAAAGAGGGTCGTAGAGAGTAATGCTGCTACCTCCAAGGTTAAAGAGGAATGGAATGCTAAGGCATTCTTTTCTGTTGAAGAAGAGGACCTTGCTCTCACAGCTATAACACCCAATCGAATCAATTATGAAGAAGATTGGATTGTTCAGTCAGGTTGCTCTAATCATATGACAGGTGACGTGGAAAAGTTGCAGAATCTATTAGAGTACAACAGAAGTCATGTGGTTATGATGGTAAATAACTCGAAGCTACCAATAGCCCATGTTGGCAGCATGGTTGTCTCTCCCAAGCCCAATGATGGTGAGTTGTCACTCAAAATGTTTATCATGTCCCAGATATGAAGAAGAATCTTCTTTCAGTAGCACAACTAACAACTTTTGGTCATTTTGTTGTATTTGGTCTGCAAGATGTAAAGGTTTATCGTGATCTTAAGATTATGGAGGAGCCAGTGATAAAAGGAAGGAGGGCAAAGTCAATTTATGTCTTTTCAACAGAGACTGCATATGTAGATAAGGCGAGAAGGAACAAGACTGCGAATTTATGGCGCACGCGACTATATCATATTAGCTACTCCATCTATGATGAAGAAATCAATGTTGTGGGGACTTCCTAAAATTGAAGTGAGAATAGATACAGTGTGTGCAGGTTGTCAATATGGAAAAGCACATCAATTGCCATTTAAAGAGTCCAATTTTAAGACAAAGGAACCATTAGAGCTAATACACTCTGATGTGTTGAGGCCTATTAGACAAGCTTCCATTGGTGGGATTAAGTACATGGTGACCTTCATTGACAATTTCTCAAGGTTTATATCGGTTTACTTTATGAAAGAGAAATCTGAAAATTTTTAAAAGTTTAGGGAGTTCAAGAAGGAAGTAAACGCAGATGTTGGTGGAAGGGTTCTATGTCTAGGCACCGACAATGGAGGCGAATACACTTCAAATGAGTTCTCAAATTTCCTTCAGGAATGCAAGATACACCATCATCTCATATGCTCTAACACTCCGCAGCAAAATGGCATCGCAGAAAGGAAAAACAAGCACATGGCAGAAGTTTTTCGAGGTATGCTTCATGTTAAGAATGTTCCTGGGCGATTTTGGGCAGAAGCAATGAGGATGGCTGCATTTGTGATCAATAGGCTTCCTCAACAAAGGTTAAGTTTCCTTTTACCCTTTGAGAAGTTATGGAACTTGAAGCCAACTGTAAGTTATTTCAGAGCTTTTGGTTGTATATGTTATGTATTTGTACCCAATCACTTAAGTAGCAAGATGGACAGAAAGGTTGTTAAGTGTATCTTTGTAGGATATGATAGTCAAAGGAAAGGGTGACGATGTTGTGATCCATCAACTGGGAAGTTTTATACATCTCGAAATGTGGTGTTTGATGAAGCTTCTTCATGGTGGTCCTTAGATAAGGAAATGATGCTAGGCTCAAATATTCTAAAAAATGTTTTAGACTCGTCCTAAATCTAGTTGAGCCTAGATGAAGCTAAAAGTACTGTTGGATCCCGTTTCCGGAACCCAACCTCGGAATTCATAAATCGAAAAAAAAACAAAAAGCGTGAAAGCGAAAGAACGAATCATAAAGCTTGCGGAAGCAGAAGGAATCACCAAGCGAAAAACAAAGCGAAAAACCAAAGGAATCAAAAGATTGCAAATCAAACTTAAGCCAAAGTCCGACATCCAAAAACGTGTGCTTTAGAAAAATTAGGGTTGGAAATTCAAGACACACCCGGTCTAAACCAATCCAAATCGATATAAATTTTTTTCATTCAATATCATTCAAAACAATTCAACGTCCGATTTGAAATTCATCAATTCCAATTCCTCAATCCATTT
>JAOTAX010019809.1:0-12156 GCA_025629825.1 Erythroxylum guanchezii
AAATAAATTTTATTACAAAATAAAATATAATTAAAATTAAAAGTGCTTTTTATTTTTATGTTGCCAAACAGTCTATTATATGAAGCTCTTTCAAAAAAGCTCTTTTTAAAATGACAGCCAAACAATCAACTGACTTCTTAGAAAAGCTCTTTTTATAAAAGCTCTATTGACAAAAGCTCTACTCACAAAAGCTCTACTAATAAAAGCTCATCCAAACAGACCCTAAGTTATCATTTTCCACTTTGTTTATATAATTGTTTTTAGAATTTAAGGATAACTATGCTAATAAAGCTTGTTATGTTTCTCTTCTTTTTCTATCTCCTTCATCCAAGTATATGTGTTAATAAGACTTGATTCCTTTGTGTTGAAGACATCTGATAAGACGAGATGCTATGTGGAGTGGAATTCACTCAGCTTCTTCTTCCTACTTTATTTTAAGCACAACTTCTCCAATTTCACCAAGCAATTTAATACTTACGTCAATCTATTAAGAGCAGCAACACTTATGATAGAAGTTTCTCCTCCAATTTTGACTCCTTTTCTCACTTGAAAAGGATTGTAGATTAACAATTTGAGTAGTTAATTACTCCCGTAAAAGTAAGCAAATATAAACATTAAGATTTTGAAGGAGTTCAATTTTCTTTGTAAAAACAAGTCAACTATGAGAAATTTTAAATGACTATTTTTCATAGTCAACTCAAAAAAAGTTGAAGCATCAAGCAGTAAAGAATAAATTATATATGCTCAAGATGTTAATAAATAGGAAGAATATTTAACACTTTTATTATTAGTTCAGTGTCACCATGCATTCTATGCTTAATCAGAGGTCTATATATTGTCACTATGTTTATGCTTACATTTGGCAAAGACTGTAATTTAAATTTTAAGGTTTCCATCTTAAGACAATTTAAATATTAATGTTTCATAACATTCAAGTTTAACCTTAATATTTTCTAAATATTCAAAATAGAATTTAATAAATGAAAATTTTAACGAGGTTAAACAAGTGTCACATCTTTATTAACATAGTATTTCTTTTTCCTATTTTTAAAATTTTGTTGATGAACTTCACTGTCACCTATTAGCTACATTATATCATATGGTTCCCAACAACAAAATTTTAAGAATATTAGCATGTGTTATTGACTATGTCATCTATTGTGCTATTATTCAGTTCCTTATTTCAAGGTTTGTTTTACTTTAGATTAGATTACATGATTCTGCAATATTGTAGGAGCTTTCTTCATAATTTTGTTGTATACTTATGTATATATATTTAGCTCATTAATTAAATGAACATCATCCTTTCCAATCCTTCCTGTGTATATTGTTTTTATGGTATCAAAGCTAAACTAGCAGCTCTTGCAAGTCTAATCCTCCAAATATCCACTCACCTAATGTCCACCAACATGAATTCATCAATGTCAATTATGCCAACTCCAACAATATTATTGTTTAGTTCAATCCAATATCGTAGCTACCAATAAAACTTATTGGCAATTACAATTTTGCAATTTGGAAAGCCCAAATCTCCATGCTCATGGTAGACACAATTTGTTTGGCCATCTTGACGGAACCACCCCAACTCCTTCCAAAACTATCACACAGGAAGGTCAACAAAAAGATAATCCCAATTACAACATTTGGTTCCGCTAGGACTAATTGATGTAGAACGCAGTCATGGCTTTTGTAGATCTGACCATAGCCCCAACTGTAGCTGCAACCGTCACAACCAAACTTGCACGGGACTCTCTCCATACAACTTATGAAAATGAGTTGCAAACTCAAATTTTTAGTTTATGTGACCAGTTTGCTTGCCTTACGAAGGACTCGCATCCTATATATGATTATCTTCATCAAATCAGATCTCTCTCTTCTGAACTTGCAACCATAGGTGCTCTAATGTATAACAATGAATTAATTGTGAAAATTCTCAATGATCTGGGACCAAAATGTCGCGAGATTTCTGCTGCAATCCGCACAAGAGACTTTATCATTTCTTATGAAGAGATATATGAAAAATTGCTTAATCATGAGCTCTTCTTCAAACACGGGGCATCAAGGAAGGCACCTCCTCCAATCACTGCTATAATTGCCACTTGCCCAAAATCTAGCAACTTTGGTCACAATCCTCAATCCAACAATTCAAATGATCGTAATACTCCGTCAACCTTACAATAACAACAACAATTTACATTCTCAATGGCGGTCCTCAACTAACAACAATTTTAGCTTCAACCCAATTTGTTGTCAATTATGCAACAGATAGGGACATACAGCTGACAGCGTGTTGTAATACTAGTCAAAATAAAAACTAGACTACTACTATAATAACGGTGAGTCTATGTCGATCCCACAGAGAGTGTGTGTAAAGTTGTTAAAATGAAATTAATCAGTGTTTAGGTTTTGGGGGGTTTTGGTTTTAGAAATAAGAAAATAAAATAAAGCTAAACTAACTAACAAAAGCAATGTAAAGAAAACATGTAAAAAAATGATAAAACTAAGAAATTCGGTGGGGACTCGATTCTTTGGTTCAATCTAGACCTATGCCCTAATTAAAAATATTTTAATGATTTGTCATTCTCAAACCTCTCATTGCAACTATTAGTCATGGGTTAATAATTAAAATGAGTTTTCCCTTAGGTAGTGTTTTATCAAGATACGATCATTAATTAAACCTAACTACTAAATAACCTAGGATACGATCTCTATATTTAATTGGGCAGTAGCATTACGGATTAGGAAAATCAATTAATCAAGGCAACAATCACATACGATGCATCATTTAACCTAGGTTATGTTATCCCTAATGATTACAAATCATTAATCGCTACATATGAATTTCAAATATAACAATTACGGATTATATCGAAATTCTAGCAATGGGTTTGTAAATAAACGATCCAATGAACGCATTCAAATCATCTTTCCACAATACCTAATGGGTTCATAAACAAATAATCGAACAATAACGAGAATGCGATTATCTATACACAAAACCCAAATCAATTAACATATGATAACACAATCAATTTCTAAAGAGAGAAAGAAACAACAAAAAAGTGAAATACAATTAACCTGGGTCGTTGACGTTGATATCACCTCCGAACCAACATCGGGATGTCTACCTCTTCATGGGTCTCTCCCAAAAAAATTCTTTAACCCCCATTGAATAACCCAGTCAAAACCCTTCCTGTAGTGCCTTCTTTCTTTCTATCTTATTTTCCTCTCTAACTTACGCTACTCTCTATTTCTATTTAATTGTTGGTCCACTCCACTGTTCACTCTTATTAAAACCTACGTTCCCATCACGCTACCGCTATTGTGCATTTTGTGTTGGTTATGTTGCTGCATTTTGGTCATCTCACCAGCTGATGCCTTTTGGTCCTCTTGCGCTACGTCGCTGGTGCTTTGCTACTGCGTTCCTTCTTGTGTTGCTTGCCATTTTGCTTCCTTTATCCCTCACGTCTTCGCTGCTTCGTTTTGGAGTGAACTACTTCCTTCCAGTTGCCTTCATCTACTTCCTATCCAGCATTGTCATTTCATGTTGTTTCCTTCAGCTCTCTTGTCTTCATTTAATTCCTATAAAACATGTTGCATAGGCTGTTGTTAATTCATGTAATTGCATGCATGTGTCGTGAGCAACTTTAAATCTTCTTTGTTTTTTCATTTTCATTTTTTCTTGTCTTTATTTTCTTCTTCTTACTCCATAAAGACAAATATGTTTTTTCAAAAAATGGCCCAAATATCTTATTTTCGACTGACTTTAACTTCTTTGCTTCCGAATTATGCCTAAAATCACATATGAGTCAAAGTGAGTATCTTAAGTAATTTCATGTCATTAATCGCTAAGTGTTATGAAATAATTTCATAATCAATAAAGCATTTATCAATTTCCCCCAGATTTAACTTTTGGTCATCCTCGAGAAAAAATTAAAATTAAGCTTAAATACCCAAAAACATTGACTCATTTCCCATATGTTCTAAGAATACATAAATCATAAGCAAAGATGAATGACTTTCAAAAACATAGCAAAAACTTAATATTCCAAGCTTTTACTCATGATCAATCAACATTCATCATCTTCAAAAACTGATTAATTTAATGGTAGACTCAAAAAATGTGATTAACTAAAACATATCCACGGGTACACTCAACATTATTTATTATCATGACAATCCACAACTTTGCATATCATTTCATTTCTCCACCACTAAAGGTCACATGCGAAATCATGGATCAAAGGACTTTTTAAGGTTGTAATGTAGGCAAAGGCAAGGTTACAAGTAGCATGGAAGCCATCAAAGCTAGTGAAACAGAAGTAACACTTAATATACTATCAAGTGCAAAAAACCAACATTCACTTACAATTGTGTACATCAACTAGAATGAATGCAAAAACAAGTTTCACAACTCAAACTTGAGCTCTCATATACAAACCACATGAAGTATATACCAATCCGAAGGGATCACTCATACAATTGATGACAATACATTGAAACCACAAATAGTAACCTTTCCAAGCTAACATTTCCTCATATTCAACATACTCAAATAACTCATTCGATACAACTTTAGGAGGATGCATTAAGTATGGATAACCTTGTAAACCACTTATGCACTTCCTCTTTGATACGTTTATTTAAACATTTTTTCTTTTTCTTTTTCTTTTTTTCTTTTTCTTTTCTCTTTCTTTCTTTTCCTTTCTTTTCTTTTCTCTTATAAAAATTAAAATAATCTACATCAAAATGGGAATTTCAACGATAAGATATAAAATAACATCCTAAAATTATAACCAACCCACACATATACATACCCCCACACTTAGAATTTTGTACATCCACAAACTCAAAAATCAACAAATGATCCATTAGCTTCAAGGCTTGGGAAGGAGATTTGGTTAGGTTAAAGCATGTAATGTGGCTAATATACAAAGAAAAGGCGAATAAAGCTAAAGGGGGCTTATCAAAAAGGAAAATCATATAATGGGTGGGCTATTTGTCATAATGTAGTTTGGAAAAGCAAATAATGCCTAATCATATCCATGTTAATGCATGTGATAAAAATGTGGCCTTGAATAGAAATTCAAGACAAAATCAGGATGTACATGTCATGAAGGTCACACATTATCAAAAGACGATGAGACTGATATAAATGTGTCAGTTTAATAAGGCTCAAAATCTCACCAGTTTTGTCTACCACTAGTCACTACTCCTCTAAAGATAATGCACATCGATCAATCACAAGAGTAAAAGTACATGCTAAAGTTGTTATGAAATTCTCTAGTCAATTCACACTTTAATCATGACTATATAGTCCTAGAATCAACAAAAAAGAGAAAATGTTTGTTTTGTTGTTTTATTCTTTCTCTTATTTTGATTGAAAGCTTAAAACAAGTAAAACAAACAAATTCAAAAACACACATGCATTAAAAAAATTAATGCGAAAAAAGTAAAGGAAAATAAATTTACTTCCCTTGGATTGCTCCTAAGAAGCGCCTTTATTTAGTGTCACTGGCTCGACTCCTTCTCCTCACGTGACAAAATTGTGATCATCAGGTATTACAGTTAGTGTGACTTCCACAAGAGATTGTTCCAAATAGGGCCTTAGTTGATCATCATTCCTATTTACCATCCTCCCTATCCTTAGACTTTTGATCTTTACTGAGTCCATACTTTCTTAAAAGATCTCGAATGCCACTTCACTTTTTTCTTCCTTGTTTAATTCCTCTAACCTGCTAAGTAAAAGTAAAGAGTCATTCTCAACAACAAAATGGAACTCAGTACTTACCTCAGAGCTAAAAGATACGTCTTTTTTTGCTTCGAGCTCCTCTTATGTTTCTTCCACATAAGCAACTCCTTGAGTATTACACTATAGAATCTCAAGATCTTCATCACTTTGTAAGATTTCTACACTTATGTCTATAGGGTATGCCTCGGGTTGATATGACGGCTCCTCTTTCATTTGTGATTCTAGATGTTTGATCCTCGCTACCATTTCACCCATTTGGCTTAACAAGTTCTGGTTTCTAGACATTATTTGCCTCATTTCCTGCTGGAACTGTTGCAACTGTTGTTGTAGGCTCTGTTGAAATCAGAGATTGATAGAAATCATAACATTCATCAATTCTTCCAGAGATGTACCTAAGTTTTGTTGGCTCTCCACATCTTGGAAACTAGACCAAGATTACCTATCATCCAGCTGGAATTGTAGGGTATTCTGTTAAAGTTGTTGCATACTTTCTTGAAGCTACTACATACCCTATTGAAATTGAAGATGACCAGCATTACAAGTCTTGATATAGTCGTCTAGAGGCGTACCTAAGTTGTGACAAGAAGATTCTGGTCCATACGAGAATTGTTTTGTGTCCTGCAAACTATCATAGAAGTAATTCTGATGGTCATCCATAACTAAAGTTAGGTTGATCAATCCAACCTTGGTTATAAGATTGAAAACAAGAGTTATAAAAGAAAATACTTCTATCCATGTCAGATTTTTTTCGCACAAATAACAAACAAAAAGTGAAAAGATCAAGAAATAACTAAAAAGAAACTAATTAAAAACAAATATGTACAAAACACCAATTAAAATCACAAACTAAAACTAAAACACCACATTCCTTGGCAACGACGTCAAATTGACAGCGCATCGTAAAGCTAGTCAAAATAAAAACTAGACTAGTACTATAGCAGTGATGGGTCTAAGTTGATCCCATAGAGAGTGTTTGTAAAATTGTTGAAATGAAATTAATCGATGTTTAGGTTTAGGGGGTTTTGGTTTTACGAATAAGAAAATAAAATAAAGCTAAACTAACTAACAAAAGCAATGTAAAGAAAACATGTAAAAAAATGATAAAAGTAGAGAATTTAAGAGGGACCCTATTCTTTGGTTCAATCTCGACCTACACTCTAATTAAACATATTTCAATGATTTTTCATTCTTAAGCCTTTCATAGCAACTACTAATCATGGGTTAATAATTAACCTAAATTTTTCCTTAGTTAGTGTTTAATCAAGATACGATCGTTAATTAAATCTAACCACCAAATAACCTAGGATACGATCTCTAGATTCGATTGGGCAATAGCATTACGAATTAGGAAAAGCAATTAATCAAGGTAACAACCATATACGATACATCATTTAACCTAGGTTATGTTATCCCTAATGATTACGTTTCATTAGTTTCTACACATAAATTTCAAATATAATAATTATGGATTATATCACAATTTTAGCAATGGATTTGTAGATAAACGATCTAATGAACGCATTCAAATCATCTTTTCACAATACTCAATGGGTTAATACACAAGTAATCTAACAATAACAAGAATATGATTATCTATAGACAAAACCCAAATCAATTAACATAGGATAACACAATCAATTTCTAAAGAGAGAAAGAAACAACAAAACAGTGAAATATACTTAACCTAGGTCGTCGGTGTCGATGTTACCTCCGAACCAACCTCAGGACGTTTAGCTCTTCATGGGTTCTCCCAAAAAATGTTTCAACCTCATTGAATAACCCGGCCGAAACCCTTCCTGTAGCGCCTCCCTTTTTTTGGTCTTATTTTCCTCTTTAACCTACGTTACTCTCTATTTCTATTTAATTGTTGGTCTACTCCACTGTTCACTTTTATTAAAACCTACACCCCCCTCACGCTACCACTATTATGTGTTTTGTGCTGGCTAATGTTGCTGTGTTTTGGTCATCTCACCAACTGATGCATTTTAGTCCTCCTGCACTACGTCGTTTGGTGCTCTGCTGCTGCGTTCCTTCTTGTGTTGCCTGCCGTTTTGCTTCTTTGTCCCTCATGTCTGTGCTGCGTTGTTTTGGAGTGAACTACTTCCTTCCAGCTGTCTTCATCTGCTTCCTATCCAGCAGTGCCTTTCAAGGTGTTTCTTTCAGTTGTCTCGTCTTCATTTAATTCCCATAAAACACATTGCATAGGCTACTATTAATTAATGTAATTGCATGTAAATTTCATGCACTTGTCGTGAGCAACTTTATATCTTCCTCATGTTTTCATTTTCATTTTTTCATGTCTTCTTCTTGTCTTTATTTTCTTTTTCTTACTTCATGAAGACAAGTATGCTTCTTCGGAAAATGACTCAAATATCGTGCTTTCAACTCACTTTAACTTTTTTGCTTCTGAATTGTACCTAAAATCATATGTGAGTCAAAGTGAGTATCTTGAGCAATTTCATGTTATTAATTGCTAAATGTTATGGAATAATTTCATAATCAATAAAGCACTTATCAACAACTAACGTTTGCAGGTCTCAATCTCAAAATCATCTTGAGGCCAAGACTAATTTTATCTTCAGTAAACAAGCTACAACCAATCAATGGATTCTCAATTCTGGTGCCTCTCACCATATGACGACTGAGTCTCACAATGTTGAAGGTATAATGGTTCAGAAGGCATTGAAATGGGCAATGATAAAACTATTCCAATCACTCATATTAGCTCTACAAAATTAATTACATCAAATAATGCCTTTAATCTAGTTAACACTTTATATGCACCAACTATCAAATGAAATCTTGTCCCTGTGTCAAAATTTTGTCAAGATAATCCGACGTCTATTGAATTTTTTCCATTTGCTTTCTGTGTGAAGGACTTGAAAACAAGGACTCCGTTAGTGTATGGTCAAAATAAAGACGGACTCTACGAGCGGTACAAATTCACCACTAAACCCACTGTGTAACACCCTATGTTAAGGGTTAGAAAATTAAGAAATTTCAGTGCATCGTATGCTTTGCATAATTGAGTATTCGTTGATATGTGCATATGACTTTTGACATTAAAATAATTGTACATGCATTCATTGACATTTTCTGGGTATAATTAATTTATAAATATGATTAAAATGTGAATTATGAATTATTTACGTTGAAAATTTATTTGGAGATTATTAGTGTTATTTCGGAATTTTTGGTGAATTTTAGGAAATTTCTGAAATTTTGGGGTATTTTAGACTAGGAAAAATATTGAAATAATGGACCAATTATATTGTGACGTATGGCAGCTTATAGATGTGACAAATGTCTCACATGCATGGTGACATGTGGAGAGGTGTTATACTTGCACGTGGGTATGTTTAAGCGAAAACAGAAATTATGTAGCTATTGTTGTCTTCTCCACCCTCGTTCTTCACCGTATACATGAACACCCAAATTCTTTTTGTTCATCCGTTTCATCACCGAATCAGCTAGTCACTTCTGGTTGTGTATTGGGCTTCGGATTCTGATATCAAAGTAAGAACTTCAATTTGAATCTTGTGTTGTTACTCTTTATTTTCGTTATTTCCATCCATCGAAAGTGTTGTGGGCTTTGTTAAGGATTTATGTTGATGATGTTTTAGTGTGTGGAATTAGATACATACATGAGTGGTGGGAGGAAGAAGTAGTTTCAGTGGTAATTAATGGGTTAGAAAAGACGCTAAAAGTGTGAAAAAGAATGCAGAAAAAGAATGAAAGTGCAGAAACTTTGATGAAATACGTGAATATAATTGTTGTTTTGATGTTTGTGTGATCTTGAATTTTTAAAGGTTTTGATAGTGAACTGAATGTAAATGGGAATGGAAAAGCATGAAATAGGTTCTGTTTAGTCTTGTTGTTAAACATAAAAACAAAAATTTACAGTAGAGAGAATGTGACAAAGGTTGAAGATGATGAATAGTAGTGAAAATTTTCTGGTTTTGGTAATTATAGCTAATCTTGCATTTTTAGTTGTTTTAGCATAAGATAAGTTGCATGGGTGTAAAAATGAAGGAGTAAATGTAAGGGTATAAGTTTGTGATGAGGAATTAAGTAGAAGAGAGGAAGAAGATGGAGGAGTGTTTCAGCAAAAATATGGAGAATTATGTGCAAAAATCGTGATTCTACAGTAGAAGGTGGTAGTGCAAAAATCAAACTTTCTAATACTGAACAGTTCTAACCCTTTTTGCTATAACTTTGCCATCCGACCTCTAAATGACTTGAAAATTGAACCAATGGACTCCTAAGACATTGTTCTTTCTTCCCATAAAAAGTTAGAGCCATCTGAATTGATTAGAAAAAGATTGATTGACTCAAAGTGAGGGTATGTGTTGGAATGTTATGAACTGGAGTACTTTTCAGAACATGCTTTGGTATTTTAATTATAACTTGATCTGTAGATTTCCAAATGAGTTGATTCTTGATTCAAATTAAACTTGATACATATGTCTACAATTTTTTTGAAGAAGTAGAATTTTGATTCTGTCTCTAAGACTTTCAAAAATGGTATGGAATTGAGTCTTATCTTAGGCTATAGCACTACAAGGGACAGAAATCATGCCCTGTTTTTATTGAATAAACGGTATTGATATAGGAAGAATTGGGCTAAGGTGTCTTCATCACAGTTGTATATTATTCTCTTAGATTTAAATTGGTATAAAGTTTGTAATTTTTGGATATTGGAATTGAGAGTTATGAGGTGTACAACTTGGAAGCATGATCATGCATTAGCCAAAATTTCAAATGTACACAGTCTGTGATATTTTGAGCATAACTCATTGAATACTAAACCAAATTGGATGAACTTGGTATCATTAGAAACTTAAGACACGGAGGAATAATTGTCTAGAAGAGAGTGTTATAGAAATTGTTGGACCCCTCGCCCTTGTGAGTCACGTGCCGACGTCCTATGTGACATCTAGGCGCGCATCCCACAAGGTTGGTGAGCCCTCACCAAGGCAAACCTCAAAAACGAACCCATCTTACTTACTTCCGAACAGATTTTAGGATAGCTTATAAGGAAATTTCAATAAGACTTCTTCACATCATTTGTTCCTCATTGCCTTACGTTTCTAACGACTCTAAAAACACTCAATTTGGGTCAGAAATAAGGATGAATTGGCCCAAAACACTTTCGGGCTAAAATTAAACCGAGACTGAATACTATACTCGAAATCATTCCAGGAATTGAAAGACTTAGGGCCTAAATTGAAATTTGATTCCTTCAGATAAGTTGTAGCTCTATGCCTCTAGTTTATTTAGAAACAAGAATCAACTCAATTGGAGCTTTACAAATTAAGATATTGCCAAAAGACTGAAGTCTATTCAGAAAAATATCCACTCATACTCTTTTATCCGGTCCTCTCACTTTGATTTAATCCATATTTTCCAAATTAATATCAAAAGCTATACATTTTTATGGAGAGGCAGAAAAATGTCTTAGGAAACTAATGCTTCAAAAATCGGGTCAATCGGAGGTCAAACAAAAAAGTTATGGGCCAACGAGTGGAGGGAGGTCGGAATCGGCAAGAAAATCAGGAATTGCGACGCGGCAGGCGATCGCCCAGCGCTCGCGCGCCAGACGCGCGCTTGCCTAGCCGAGAATTTTTCCAGTCCAACGTCCTATCTTCCAACTTTCATATCTTTTGACTCAGAACTCCAAATTTTACAAACTTGGTACCCATGTAAAGGTAAAAGAACGCTCTACAACTTCCATGAAGATCCTAAGAATAATTTCTAACTTTATGATGGTCAAAAATTGACTCAAATTTTCTGTCTGAAATTGGCCATTTTGACGACACCTGCACCAAACTTCAACAACTCACATCTTCCAATTACCACATCCAAAAATAGCACATTATACATCATTGAAAAGCTAAGAAGCTCCTCTACAACTCTCAAGAAGGTTACTTTATCCCATTCAATCCACATCAGCCCAGAATTTGCCTCAAAGCACAACATATACAAAACTAACCCTATGAACACATCAGTCCAGAATTTGACAGCACCTGAACTCAACTTCAACAACTCACATCTTCCAATTACCACATCTAAAAATAGCACATTATACATCATTGGAAAATTATGAAGCTCCCCTACAACTCTCAAGAAGGCTACTTGATCCCATTCAATCCACATCAGCCCAGAATTTGGTTAAAAACACAGCACACACAAATTTACCTTCATGGACTGTAGCACCCCACCCCCGCAAGACCCGAACCCGACATCGATGGTGATATCCGAGTTCGTGTCCTCGAAGGTGGCATGCTAGGGCACTCAGTCATTCACAAGTCGGTATAAATTTTTTTCTTTTTCACAATGCAATCAATAGAGTTTCAAAAGCCAATTGGAGCCCAATTTCATTTATAAACATTTTCAGTTATGCA
>JAOTAX010019828.1:0-12155 GCA_025629825.1 Erythroxylum guanchezii
TCATACTCCATTTCTTTTCGGTGTGCATCAGCATAGCTTTTCATTCTGTCCTGAGCTGCTTTAAGCCTTTGCTTAACTAACTTGACCTTGTCAACTGTCATTTGAATTAACTCTGGTCCCACTAGTTTCCTTTCTTATTGGGCCCCAATTTTTTTAAATATTATTTATTCTTTTATTTTTTATTTATTCTTTTATTTATTTATTATTTTGATTTAATTGTTTTAGTTAGTTGAGTCTTTACATTAGCTAGGATGAATGGGAATTAGAAATTAGAATTAGAATTAAGTTAGTTAGTGTTATAAGGAAGTAGAGGCATATAAGACAAAACAAGGGCAAAATGGCAAAGTCCTTGTAAGTGAAGGGCAAAATTGGAAAGAATAGGCTTTGGTGGTTTAATGTAAAAGAAGGAGAAGGGGAGTTGTCGTAGAACATAAAGAAGAAGAAGACAAAAACGTGAAATACAGAAGAAAGAAGGGAAGATCGTGAAAGCTTGGAGGAAAGAAGAAAGAAGAAGAAGATTTTAACTTGTTGGAGGTAAGTTTTCACTTTTCTTATGCTAGATTCAAAAAGGGGATTAAATGGAGGTTAGGGTTTGTGTTGGAAATGAAGGAAGAAAGAAGAGAAAGGTGAAGTCAAATGGATTTTGGGATTTCTAAGTTAGGGATTTGGTTTTCTAGCCTAGATGGGTTATAGGTAGGTTAGGTTTAAATTTAATTTTAGCTTTGCTTTGATTCTTGATTTTATGAACTTTCCTTTGAATGCATGAATTAAATAGAAATTGGTTTGTTTGAAGGAAACCAAGGAAACTTCACTCAAGAGAGAGAGGAAGGGCAACCTTGAGCTTAGATTTCGACTTTTAGGTGGGTAATATTTTTATAGTTATTGTGTGATGGGCAAACGCCCTATTTGTGTATGTGATTGTTTTAAATTCATAAATGTGGAATTGTGGTGAATATTTGAAAATGTATGTTGAAATAGGACATGTTTTCTTGATATGAATGAAAAGTATGAAAATATGAGGATTTGATAAAATGAAAAAAGCATAAGAATGCCTTTTTGCGATTGAATATTTGAGCATAGATTTGTTGTGAATGGGTAAAAGAGAAACCCGTTTCGTTAGTCATGTGCACGTTGACCTATAGCCTTTTTCCGGCTGCCCGATTGAGGCCACGAGATCCTAAGAAATCAGACTCGTTTTGTTCACGGTATAAACCGTTTTGTTCTACAGAATCTCTCATGCCATTTGTTGTGCATTTCATTATGACTTTATTGGGTATGATGCATAACAAAGTGTTATGGTTGATAGAAGATTTCATGATGTTCTTTATGTGATAAATTTGGTTAATTATAAATGATGTGATAAATGTGCTAATAAATTGGATTGCTTGGAATATATGTATTTATGCTTGTTGTATGGCTCATTACCAATGGCTATAAACGTATTAGCCATTGAGCCGAGTTGCTCACCCCACTATCCTTCCTCAGGTGCAAATCAAGTCGAGCGTTGAACCTTGCAAGACATCAGAAAACTCCAAGACATTAGATACTTTTGTACTAAGTTAGTGACTAGCCTTTTGGATAGCTTTACAAGCATATCAAACATTGAGCATCTAATGTATTTTGTATCTTGTGCTTAGTTCATGGTGGATATGTTGATATGTAATTAAAGCTATGCATGAACATGCATTTTGATTGGAAATGAGAATGAGAATACTAGTATTCTCCTTTTGTGTATGATTGTGTTGCTTGATAGATAGTGTATAAGATTGTGTATGACTTTGCGAAAAGGAATGTGTATGTGCATATTTCTTCATTGTTGAGGTTGCTGTTGAGTATTTGCTTGGGAATATCATGCTAGAGTTTTGAATTGTGTTTGAGATGAATTGGTTGAGGTAGAGCTTAATAATACCGAAGAGAGTATGTGGTAGTGGGTGAAAATGTGAAGTTGATGTGTTGATAAGCCATCCTAAGTATAAGAATGGTGTTCAGAAACTTCAATGGCCAAACTGTATTGATCTAGATGGAATTGGCCAAAGTGGTCTTAATGAAAGTTGTATCTTATATTTCTAGCTTTCTAACGCCATAAAGTATACAATTTTTCGATATCGGGGCTAGAAGTTGTGATAATTTGAAGTTTTGATGTTGTTTAGGATGGACTTTTGGGGACATAAACTTTAAGTGACATTTTGACCCTCATAAGGTTAGAAATTGTTCTTACGGTCTTCATGAGAGTTGTAGATTGTCTTTTTATCTTTCCATTGATATAAATTATGACATTTTTGGACAATGGAGTGAAAAGTTATGGTGTTTAAAAGTTCTGTTACTATTTAGGATGAGTTAGTTGACCAGTCATTTTTGCGTGGACTTTTGACCCCTTTAGAGACCGAAATTGTTTTTAAGTCTTTCATGGAAGTTGTAGAGCTTTCTTTTAGCTTTCCATTGATACCAAATTTGCAAATTTTGGAGTTCTGGGTCAAAAGTTATGAAATTTAGAAGTTAGAAGGTCGGTTTAGAAGAGGGCAAGCGCCCACACGCCCTCGCGAGGACGAGCGCCCACGGGCCCTCGCGAGGACAAGCACCCACGGGCCCTCACGAGGAGGAGCACCCACGCGCACCCGTGGTGGGGACGCCTGGCGCGCATCGTGCGGTCGATTTGACCTCTCTCCATTCTTTTGGCCATAACTTTTTCGTCCGACCTCCGATTGACCTGATTTTTGAAGCGTTAGATTCCTAAGACATCCCCCTACCCCTCCGTACAAAATATATAGGTTTTGATATTAAATTAAAAAAGATGGATTGAATCAAAGTGAGAGGATTGGTTAAAAGGTTATGAGTTGGATATCTTCTGAACATGCTTCAGTAATTTGGAGATATCTTTATCTGTAGAGCTCCAATTGAATTGATTCTTGTTTCAAATTATACTAGAGACATGGATTGACAAATGTTCTGAAGAAGTCAGATTTCAATTCAGCCCCTAAGATTTTCAATTTCTGAAGTGAAGTTGGTGGTAGGTTTCAGTCTCGGTTTTGTAAGAGCAGAAAGTGTTTTTGCCAATACTTCTTCATTTCTAAACCAAATTGAACGTTTTTGGTGGCGTTAGAATCGTAAGGAAATGGGGAACAAATGTTCTAAAGAAGCCAGTCTGAAATTCCAAACAGAAGTTCCCCAAATTTTGATCAGTAAGTTATGAGTATTGAGCCCTCCATGTTTTTGTGATTCCAAATGTTGGACTTCGGAAACGGGGTCCATCATTTCTCCTTCTTCATCCCAACAAACTAGAGTTCTACATCTTTGCCCATATAGTGCTTCATAAGAAGCCATCTGAATGCTCGAGTGGTACGAATTATTGAAAGCAAATTCGACCAATGGCAAATATTCATCCCAAGCTCCTCTAAAATCCGTCACACATGCTCTAAGCATTCCCTCAAGTGTCCGACTGGTCCTCTCAGATTGACTGTCCGTTTGAGGGTGAAAAGCAGTGCTAAAACTTAGCTTGGTCCCTAAGGCCTCTTGTAGGCTTCCCCAAAATGTCGAAGTAAATTGAGGATCTCTATCAGAAACTATAGAGTCTGGAATTCCATGCAGTCTCACTATCTCATCAATATACTTCTTTGCTAGCACATACAGAGAATCAGTTTGTTTAATTGCTAGAAAATGGACTGACTTCTTCAACAGATCAACAATAACCCATATTGCATCATGCTTCCTACTGGTCTTGGGCAAACCCATCAGAAAATCCATGGTCACCCGTTGCCACTTCCACTCAAGAATGGACAATGGCCTTAACATGCCCGAAGATGCTTGATGTTTAGCCTTGACTTGCTGACACACTAGACACTTACTCACATATTCGACCACATCTTTCTTCATGCCTTTCCACCAGAAATGTTCTTTCAGATCTCTGTACATCCTAGTACTACCCGGATGCATGGCATAAGGTGCATTGTGTGCCTCATCCAGTATTTCATCCTTTACTTCTTTGACATTCGGAATACAAAGTCTGCTTCTGACAACCATAAGTCCATCATCCCTCACTACCACTTCAAATTTCTTACCATTCTAAATTTCTTCTTGAAGCTTACTTAATTTTGCATCCTGTGCTTGTATCTCCTTAACTTTCTCCCAGAGTATTGGTCGCACTTTGAAAGTAGCAATAACACAATCGGGTTCCTCCTGTTTCAATCTTATTCTAAGCTTCGCCATTTCTTCCAATAATGACATATACCCTGTTTGAAGATGAGCCATAGAGGATTTCCTACTCAAGGCATCTGTAACCACATTCGCCTTTCCTAGATGGTACTCAATTAACAGGTCATAATCTTTAAGCAACTCTAACCACCTTCTCTGTCTCAAATTCAGTTCCTTTTGGCTCAACAAATATTTAAGACTCTTATGATCTATAAAAATTTTCGTCTGCACCCCATACAAATAATGTCTCCAAATCTTCAAAGAAAAATTGCTGCTGCCAATTCCAAATCATGGGTTGGGCAATTCAATTCATAAGATTTTAGCTTCCGTGAGGCATAAGCTATTACCTTGTCTCCTTACATTAACACACAACCCAAATCCTTCCTTGAAGCATCACTATAAACAGTGTAACCCTCATCTCTAGTAGGCAAAATCAAAACAGGGGCACTCGTCAATCTGTGCTTAAACTCCTCAAAGCTCTTCTGACATTCATCACTCCAGATAAACTTCTGATTCTTCCTAAATAGCTTAGTCATCGGAGCAGCTATCATAGAAAATCCTTCCATAAACCTCCTATAATATCCTGTCAAACCCAGAAAACTTCTCACTTCTGCCACTGTCCTCGGTGCCTGCCAATTTACCACTGCTTCAATTTTCTTGGGGTCCACATGCACCCCATCTTTCGAAATCACATGTCCAAGGAAAACCACTTCATGAAGCCAAAATTCACATTTATTGAATTTGGCATAAAGTTCCCTCTCCCTCAATCTCTACAGTACTATCCTGAGGTGTTCCTCATGTCCTCCTTCACTCTTGGAATACACCAGAATGTCGTCGATAAACACTATGACAAACTGATCTAGATACTTTAAAGACCCTGTTCATAAGATCCATGAATGCAGCTGGAACACATCAGGAAATTTCCTCACAAACGGAAAATCCTCTAACCTGCCTTCATTCGCACTAGTATCCACAACATACGCTAAATAGGCTTCACACCCCTTTCCTATCATTCTGTCAGTTAGTAAAGCCGAAATAATTCTTGGCATTGATGTTTTTCTGTCCCCTCTGAAAAACACCTTCTTACCGTTGCCTAGATCAAATTCCACCTCTTTTAGACCACAATCTAACTTCGCCTGATATTTCTCCATAATATCCATTCCCAAAATGACATCTAACACCTTTAGGTCTAGAGGTAGCAAGTTCACTACCAGTTTAGATCCATTAATGAAAAGCTCACATTCTATATATACTCGACTTACTATCACGTTCCTCCTTAAAGGAGTGCTAACAACCAGAAAGTTATCTAAAGGCACCGAATTCACACCATACAAGATCATACTTACAGAAACAAAAGAATGGGTGGAACCAGAATCAATCAAAATATATACTGCTGAATCAAATAACTGAGCCATACCAGTTACAACCTCTGATGTGGCTATAGCTTCCTCCCTTGTCATGGAAAACACCCTTGCCTGAGCTTGACCCCTCGGCCTTCCCAAAGAAATAGCCTTCTTTGTTGTTCCAGAGCTGCCCACCTCAGTAACTAGCATGGTTCCCACTATTTCTGCTCTCCTTGGGGCTTGAAGCTGTGACCCCTCCTGTCTAGACATTTGAGGATAGTCCCTGATCATATGTCCCTTCTCTCCGCACCGAAAGTAGGCTCCCAGTAACTTATAGCACTCTCCTCTGTGCAGCTTCCCACAATGCTCACATTAGGGATTCATGTTCCTACTCCTCTCTGCCGTGTTATTGCCTCCTACTGATGAGGCCTGCATTGACACTGCCCTTGATTGTTTGCTCTTATTGGTGGCACTACTCCCTGTCTGACTCTGAGTGTGGGAGCTCTTCTCACCCCTTTCAGCTATCGGAGCACTCACCCCTTTTCTGGAGGTCTGCTCTCTGTTCTTCCGCTTCCTACTCACCTCTTACTTAATATTCTCCAGTTTCTCAGCCTAGAGTGCATCATCTACCAACTGTTGGTAGTCACTGAAGTTGTGAATGAGCACCTTTTCCTTGATCCCCAGATGGAGACCTCTTTCAAAATTGTGACACTTGTCCTCTTCAGTTGCCACAATGTTCGCTACATACCTGGAAAGCTTGGTGAACTTCAGTTCATACTCACTCACACTCATATCTCTCTGTGTGAGATTCAAAAACTCCCTGGCCTTCTCCTGGATATATACCCTGGAGAAGTACTTCTTCCTGAACACCTCCCCAAAATCCCTCCATGTCAGTACCGGGGGCACAACCTGGCTATGGGGCATTAACTCCCACTAGTGGAGTGCATCCCCCTACAATAAGCTAACTGCATAATCCAGCTTTTCTTCATCGGAGCTCTTCATCTGCATAAGAACCATCTCTGTCCTCTTCAGCCACGCTTCAACCTCTTCTGGATTAGTGGTTCCGCTAAAATCCACTGCTCCATACTTGCGGAGCTTATATTACTACCCGCTCCTATCCACTGGAGTTGGTATCGGAGCTTGTGACCCTTGGCCCATGACATAAGTGAAAGCCTAGGTGAAGGCTTGAAAGAACTGCGGGTCCATAGGGTTTACTTGAGGTGTAGGGGGAGGAGGTGGTGGCAATTCGTGTTGCACACTGGGTGCCTCAGAGTCAGGAGCAGAATGTGTCCCTGCATCTTGTGGGACGTAGGATTCATCCGTGCTCCTTTGGCGAGAGCCGGATCGAGTCATAGATCCTCGAATTCTCCTTTGAGGCGGCATAATCACTCCTTCAATTTGAAAACATTTAGAAATCTTTAGTTCATGAAATTTTTTTCAAATCAAGTAAAACAATTCAAAACAATGCAAGGTGTTCATTTGAAATAATACATGTGATTCATTTAAAACATTGCATGTGGTTCGTGAAAAACAATGCATGTCCACTTCACACTTGGAAACTACCCACCTAGTTGCCTAGGATAACACTAAACCTAGTCACTTTGATACCACAACTGTTGGGCCCTGATTCCGAAGCTCAACTATCCAAAATCGTAGAGCGTGAATGGTCTTCCTTGAAGGAGTAAGCCATTGTACCCTAATTAGCCAAAATCGAGTTCTCATCATTCTTATTACGCCTCTAGCCACAAAGGCGAGCCCACAATTATAAGCAAATTCGACTCTTCACACTTGTAGCTCTTAGTCTCTAGGTTATACTGGAGCAAGAACCAACTGAATCAGAGTTCTACAGATGAAGATATGCTTGAAAAATCAAAGTACAACCATGCTCCAACATGTTCTCCCAACAGACCCCTCACTTTCAATCAATCAATATTTTTGAACTCGAAACCAATGGCTATAAATTTTTATGGGAAGGTAGGACAATGTGTTAGGAATCTAACGCCTTAAGAATCACCTCAATCAGAGATCGGACGAAGAAGTTATGATCAAACGAACCCAATATGTTTATGTCCTTACTCCGATTGAACATACTTTGGAGCAAACGCCATAACTCTCACTATAGATGTCGGATTGACTTCATTTTTAGACGGTTAGAAAGAATACATCTAGGAATAAAACTTTCATGGAGACCAAAAATTGAGATTCTGCCATTTTGGGGGTCAAAAACACGGTCCGTGTAAACCAACACGGGCTGGCCGTGTAACCTTTGGGTGGAAATGAAACCCCTGAACTGGAATCACACGAGCTGTGTGATTTTTACACAGTCTGTGTGATTTTTACATGGCCCGTGTGATTTCACACGGTCAAGCCGTGTAACCTTTGGGTGAAAATGGTGCTCCCGCACCAGAAAAATACGGCTCGTGTGATTTCACACAGTTTGGTCGTGTAACCTTCGGGTAAAATTTCCTGCACGACATCCCCTACTAAAACGGTCATATCTTTCAACTCCGACATTGAAAAATCGCAAACTTTATATTTTTGGAAAGCTAAAAGGACGAACTACAACTTCTATAAAGACAATTTGATCAAATTCACCCTATATTTGTGCAGTTTTCCTCTCAAAGCCAGAACATAATTTCCTACCCATATGCAAACTCAAGATTTTGAAATGCATAAACATGAAATGCCATAAGCAACCATAATGTGTAAATATTTCATTCATATCAAAAGAAGAGTTTTACAACGCTTTAGTGGGCATTTCGAGTCACTTTACAACATAATCCAAATTACAAACTTTGTAAGAACAATAATTTCTCAAAATGCAACTAAAGCATTGTTTTACAAAAATCTAATTTCAAAAGAACAAAATATGCCAAATGGAGTGATGCCTTTACGATTGACTCGATCACTCGGAATGTTGCTCATCGCCTGCGGATGGGAAGGAATGGGGGTGAGCTTGACGCTCGTGGGTAACAGTTTTATAATCGATAACAAGCAAAGCCATTGACAAAATCATGATCAAGGCAAGTTGATATGAGATTCATGAAACATATAGTTCTAAAATTCTCAACATATCAAACCAATTCACAAATCACAAAAGTCAAGCATTCATCAAACTTGTCAATGCAAGTAACACATAATCACATAATAATGGTTTGGGCAGATCCATAAACATGACGAACTACACAATTCCATATAATGGTCTTGTGTAGCCGTAAACTTAAGGGAGTCCATAAAGGGACCCCGTGCCACTAGCGAGTAGGCAAGAGAAGCCTATAACTTGGTCAACATGCACGTGACAATTCTTGGATGGACTACACCAAACCCACATAACATGTAATTCATGAATTGAAAATTTGTTTGCCCATATGGCACATTTCAAAACTTGCTTTTCATGAGCATGACATATTTCATATGCATTTTCTATCATCATTTCACAAGTCATCAAACACATTCCTAAATCAAGCATAAATAGTCAACATTTCGCAATTCTCCAGCCACATTCATATATCAAGCATAAACCCATAAACATTGCACAACTTACTAACCACATTCATCTATCAAGCATAAACCATTTCTCAACTCATTCCAAAAGCCACAATTACAACAATCGTAAAGCAATTTAAAGTTATTCTCATAATTCACAACCAACCACATATGACACATTCTCAAGCATTTAAAAAACCATAAATACACATGTATAGGGTAGTTAGAAAAATCATTAAATTCCATTTATTTTGAAAAACATTTATGGCTCATTAACTCCATTATAAAAATGTCACCCACCTTAGTTCCCTTGCTTGGAAAAGTTGCTCAAATGTGCCTCTCCTCTTGGTCTTCTTCTCTCTCTTGATTTTCTTCAATATTCATAGAAATCTCAAATCTCTATGAAATCTGCTATGTCGACACTCTCTACTCTCAACTCTCTTAACTTTAAATTTTTAATCTTACTGTTTTCATACGAGAATTTATAAAATATTTTACATTACTATTTGTCAAAAGTTTTGAGAAAAAGCAAGTAAGAAATTGTTCAAAAAAGGAGATCATTGAAAAAGAATACACAATTCAACCCCCCTTCTTGTGCATTTGTATATCGATTATTAAATCTATATTAACGTGTGATTCACTTCAGTTACACCACCGGATTTGTCCTACTAGCAGAGGAAGAAATTTTTCTCAGATTTGAAGTATTACATGTGGGAGGAATCATATTTATTCCAGAGATGCAATGATGGAATTATTAGGCGATGTTTGCCAGGCGAAGAAGCTGAAGAAGTATTGATGAATTACCATTCCTCGCCTTATGGAGGACATTTTAGTTTAGAAAAGACAGCAGCCACGGTGCTACAAGCAGGATTTTATCGGCCAACTCTCTTTTGGGATGCAAGGAATTTTCCTTAAGCATGTGACCGATGCCAAAGAATTGGAACCATTTCAAGGAAGCATGAGATGCCAATGCAAGGAATTTTGGAAGTGGAACTCTTTGACATGTGGGGATTGGACTTTATGGGGCCTTTTCCACCTTCTTTTAGTAACAAGTTTATTTTGGTGGAAGTAGATTACGTCTCAAAATGGGTAGAGGCTGTTGCTTGTCCAACTTGTGACACAAAAGTGGTGCTAAAATTCCTTAAGAAGAATATTTTCATAAGGTTTGGGACCCCGAGGGCCATATTAAGTGGTCGAGGGACTCACTTTGTCAACCGTTCCTTCAAGAATTTGCTGAAGAAATATGGGGTCTACCATAAGCAAGCGTTAGCTTACCATCCTCAAGCTAACGGTTAAGCTGAAATTTCTAACCAGGAGATCAAATCTATATTGGAGAAGACGGTTAATTCATCAAGGAAGGACTAGTCTTTGAGGCTTGATGATTCTTTGTGGGCATATAGTACGGTGTACAAGACCCCTATAGGGACAACTCCATATAGACTGGTTTTTGGTAAGTCTTGCTATCTTCCAGTGGAGCTTGAACACAAAGCTTACTGGGCAATAAGGAAGTTGAATATGGATTTTAAAGAGACAGGTACTAAAAGATTGTTGCAATTGAATGAGTTGGAAGAGTTAAGGCATGACGCTTATGAAAGTTCCAGAATCTATAAGGAACGAATTAAAAGATGGCATGATAAGAACCTGGTAAGGAGGGAATTCAAAGAAGGAGATTTTGTGCTACTTTTCAATTCAAGACTGAAAAAATTTCCTAGAAAGTTAAAGTCTCAATGGTCGGGGCCATTCAAAGTGGTGAAGGTTTTTTCTTACGGAGTAATAGAGATAGAAGACCCAAAAACTGGAATTTTCAAGGTTAATGGATAACGTTTAAAGCCATATATTGCTGGAGCTCAAATTGAAAAAGGGACAGCTTACTCCCTTTCTAGTATAAAGCCTTGAGAGAAGAATTCAAAGTCAGCTACAGACTTTAAACAAGGACTTATTAGGAGGCAACCTGTACATCGATGGTGATATCCGAGTCCGTGCCCCGTGAGGGTGGAGTGCTAGAGCACTCAATCGGTCAGAAATCGGTTTATATTTTTTTTTGAAATCATAACACAATATATGCAGAAATCGATACTTAAATTGAGCCCACATTCATGTATAAACATTATCACTTATCACAAAATCATCAACAGAGTTTTTCAATAACCATTAGGCCCTTTCACAAGTACAATACATTTGAGTCAATTCGAAAGACGATTTCATACAGAAAGATGCGGAATTTACAATTCAATACAGAATAAAGAAATGCAATGCAGACGTGAACTGATCCTGACCTCTATCCTTCACTTGCATGCTGTAGGTATACTCCCGTTAGCCTAACGGGGTATTCTTTTGACCCTGAAAATATTTGTAAATTTTGGGTGAGTTTTGCGAACTCAGTGAGTGACCATCATTGATGGCTCACCCAGTCACATAACACATAAATCACATTCACATCATTTTACATTTCATTTCACATTTAATATAATTTAATCGTTCATATCATGCATATGCAGTGTACATGAGACTCACTTTCTATTTGTTACCTTGTTGTGATCGAGTGCCTAAACTAAATTGTCCCATGTAGGGCTCATTAATAACTGTCCCATATATGGCTCATTAAACGTTGAGCCTGAGGCTCTGAATCACTTTTGAGCTCGAGACTCATTTTCACTCGTTAAGCTTTAAGCTCTGATCGTTGGCTGCTTTGGTCACAACTGCCATTATGTTTCATGCATTCATGCAATGGAATGCAACACTCACTTTCATTTATTATTACCGTTATGACCAAGTGCCTTTTTACTAGCTTATCCCTTCATGGATGTCGAGCTTTGTCGTATATCGTCCCATATCCCTTAGTGGATATCGGGTATAGTCGCATTTGAGCCCGAGGCTCTATTCACATTCTAAGCTTTAAGCTCTTTATCCTGACGACTCCGGTCATAACTTCCTTTATCTTTCATGCATTCATGTAATGAATGTTTCAAATAACATAACCTCAGTCAATCACCTAGATGCACATTCACATTTAGATCACATTCATCATCGGACCTTAGTCCGGCATTCAGCAGAAATGCTAAGCACACTTTTGCATTCATATGCATATTCGCAATTTCATTTATAAACAAATACAAATACACATTCCTAACACATTTA
>JAOTAX010019864.1:0-12151 GCA_025629825.1 Erythroxylum guanchezii
ATAAGATGAACTAAGTGTTTTCGGAATGTGCATTGCATGCAAAATGATAAGTGAATGCTCAACTATATGTTGAATGCCGAACTACGGTCTAATGCTAATTGAAGGTGATCGAATAAGTGCATGCTATGTAAGTGATGCATTCGATCCTAAGAATGCATGAAATATAAAGGACTTGTGATTTGAGTCGCCTATATGAAGTGCTTCCACGTAGAGCTATGCTCTGTGAACTCTGTTCTCACAGAGCCCCATAGGCCAGTACTTTGTTCTGACTGAGCCCTATGGGCTAGTATTCTGTTCTGACGGAGCCCTACGGGCCAGTACTCTGTATATGTGAGAGGCACTCAATCACAACAATAAGAACGAATGTGAGTCCTATCTAAATGGATATGCATAATATAAATGTTTAAATGCACTGAATGTGAAATTGGAATTTTGTACGATGTGTGATTTATGTGTTATGTGACTGGGTGAGCCATCAATGATGGTCACTCATTGAGTTCACAAAACTCACCCAAAATTTGCAAATATTTTTCCGGATCAGAAGAATACCCCGTTAGGCCAACGGGAGTATGCATGCAGCATTCAAGTGAAGGTTAGAGGTCGAGATCAGTTCGCGTCTGTATTTGTGTTTTTCCTATTTTGTATTGAATTGTATATTCCACATTTTTCTGTATAAATTTGTATTCCAAAATGACGCAAGTGTTTTGTAATTTTGAAAGGGGCCCAATGGCTTTCAAAATTTGCGTTGATTGATAATGTTTATGAATGAGTATAGGCCAATTTGATTATTGATTTCCACAAAATGTGTTAATGATTTCAAAAAAAAATTATACTAATTTCTGACTGATTGATTGATTTAGCACGCCACCCTCACGGAGCACGGACTCGAATATCACCATCGATGTCAGGTTCAGGTCATTACGGGAGTGGGGTGCTACATAGCGCACAAAGGCAAGGAGACACAGCTAGAGGCAGCAAATTAAATGGGAGGAAAATCACGCAAAAGTCACACAGCAGGGGACGACATAGCTGGAGGCTTCGTTTTGAAGGCAGACGTTTGAGAGGCAACATAACAGTGAGGGGTGCAACAATCAGCTACAGTGGAGAACACGCTAGACAGACAAGAGGATGCTATGCATTTAGACAAGAGGAGGCTATGCATTTTATTAAAAACACATAATAAAAGGAGCAACAGAACGTAAACGACGCAGCATAGAGCAGGTGTGAGGGCAAAAATAAGTTAGGCAATAAAAGAGATGGCCAGAAGCAAATGTTTTAAGTGGGATGTAGACCTTTATTCGTCTTGTCAAGCAACAATAGAGGGAAGAAACAAAGCATAGTGCGGCACAACATAATAGCACAAAAAAAAAACGGAACAGGCGCAAATGCACAGAAGAAAATCACGCAGCAGGTATAAGAGAGGAGAGCAGAAGGTTTTAGTTGATGTGTGACCTTTATTGGTCACATCATCAACAGTAGAGGAGAGCTACCAGTGAGGGATTTTTGGTGGGATGAAAAAAATGGGGGGCTGAAATATTTTTCTGAAAGAGATTCATGGAAGGGTAAAATCTCGACGCTAGTTCGGAGGTAATATCGACGCCAATGGCCCGGGTTAAGTAATTTTATTATTATTTTGTTGTTTCTTTTTCTCATTAGAAATTGATTGTGTTATCCTATTTTAATTGATTTGGGTATTGTGTATGGATAATCAGATTTTCGTTATTGTTCGATAATTTGTGTATGAACCCGTTGGGTATTGTAAATTGATAATTTTAATGCGTTCATTGAATTGTTAATTTCAATCCTATTGCTAGAATTTCAATATAATCCGTAATTGTTATGTTGACATTCACGTGTAGCGACTAATGATTCGTAATCATTAGGGATAATATGACCTAGGTTAAATGACGCATCGTATGTGGTTGTTGCCTTAATTAATCAGTTTTCCTAATTCGTAATGCTACAGCCTAATTAAATCTAGAGATCGTATCTTAGGTTGTTCGATAGTTAGATTTAATCAATGATCGTATCTTAATTAAACAAAACCTAAGGGAAAACTCAGGTTAATTTTTAACCCACGATTAATAATTACTAGAGAGGTTAAAGAACAACAAATTAATAAAATATGCTTAGTCAGGGTGTATTACTAGGAGAGGTTAAAGAACTACCGAATTCCCCACCTTTTTCATTTTTTTGCATGTTTTCTTTAATTTGTTTTTATTAGTTAGTTTTATTTTATTTTCTTCTTTGAAAAATCCAAAACCCCCTATTAAGTGTAAACATCGATTAATTTCATTTCATAAACTTTACACACACTCTCTGTGGAATCGACCTAGGCTCGCCACTCTATAGTAGTTTTCAAGTTATTTATTTTGACTAGCGAAACGACGCATGGTCAAGCACTGGTGTTAGCTATTCCTTCGAGGTCTGGAGGATATTTAGTAAACAGTGATGCCTTACACCAAAGATTAGGGTGTGTTTTGATGCAATACAGTAAAGTGATAGCCTATACATCAAGATAGTTGAGGTCTCATGAGTTTAACTATCCAGTTTATGATCTAGAGTTGGCTGTAGCAATGTTTGCCTTAAAAATTTGGAGACAGTATCTGTATGATGAAACATTTCAAATATTTACTGATCACAAAAGTCTGAAATATTTGTTGAGTCAAAAGGAGTTGAATATGAGACAAAGGAGATGGATTGAGTTGCTTAAAGATTATGACTGCACGATTAAATACCGTCTTAGTAAAGCTAATGTGGTAGCTGATGCATTAAGTAGGAAATCTAATAACAGTGTAGTACAGATTCAGATATCGAGGTTACCACACCTAGTACAACTAAGAGCATTAAATGTTGAGTTAAATTTGGGGCAGAATGAAGCATTAATAGCTACATTGAAACTTAGACTAGTATTGCATTAGAAAATTAGAAAGGCTTAAAGCAACGATCCAGAGTTTATGAAGCTTATTGAGAGGTGGATACAAGAACTGAATTATGGATTTAAGTTGAGAGATAATACATTATGGTTGAAGAAGAGATTGTGTGTGCCGGAGGTGGATGATTTGATAAAGGAAATTTTGGTGGAAGCACATATAGCGACTTGTGCTATGCATTCTGGTACTACCAAGATGTATAATACGTTGAAACAACATTTTTAGTAGCCAGGAATAAAGAAGTAAATAGCTAAGTATGTTGTTAAATGTTTGACTTGTCAGCAAATTAAGGCTGAGCATCACGCTCCAGTTGGATTCATTACCTATTCTGGACTGGAAATGGGAGAGGATCACAATGGATTTCATCATGGGTTTACTGAGGACGCTGAGGCAACATGATGCCATATGGTTCATTGTTGATAGATTGACGAAGTTGGCCCATTTCTTAACTGTGAGGAAGAACAATACACTAGATCAACTAGCCCAGAGATATGTCAATGAGATATAAGGTTACATGGAGTATCAGTGTCTATTGTATCAGATTGGGATCTCAAACTTACCTCTAGATTTTGGGGTAGTTTATAGACATCTTTAGGCACAAAGTTAAATTTCAGCACAACATTTCATCCTCAAACAGACGGACAGAGTGAGAGGACTATCCGAACTATTGAAGATATGCTTAGAGCTTGTGTATTAGAATTCCAAGGAGCATGGGATCAATATATAGCTCTTATTGAATTTGCATACAATAATCACTATTATAGTAGTATCGGTATGGCTCCTTATAAAGCCTTATATGGCAGGAAATGTCAGTCACCATTTTATTGGGATGAAGAGGGATTAAGAATTGTTGAAGGCCCAGAATTGATTCAGGACATCGTTGACAAGGTGAAATTGATCCACAGTAGGATCAAGGTAGCTCAAGATAGACAAAAGAGTTACGTATCTCAACACCGTAGGGACATGGAATACCAAGTGGGAGATAAAGTGTTTTTTAGAGTATCACCTTTGTAAGGAGTGCTGAGGTTTGGTAAAAAGGGTAAATTAAGCCATAGATACATTGTCTTATATGAGATCATTGAGAGAATAGGACCATTGGCCTATAAGTTATCATTACCAGTTAAGATGTCTTAGATTCATAATTTGTTTCATGTTAGTATGCTTAGGAGATATCGATCAGATTCGACGCATATATTGCCAGCACAGGAGGTTGAGATTGAAAGTAATTTGAGTTATATGGAGGAACCAATAAAAATAGTGAGTTATCATACTAAACAGTTGAGAAACAGAGAGGTTTCATTGGTTAAAGTTCTTTGAAGGAACCATTCGAGAGAAGAAGTCACATAGGAGACCGAGGAGAATATAAGGAAACAGTACCCCTATCTATTTAACAAATTAGGTAAGAATTTCGAGGATGAAATCCCTTTAGGAGGGGGAGAGGGGAAGGAATTATAATAGCCCATTCCTACATTTAGGAATTTATCTGCTATATGAAGTTATATAAGTCATATCATATGAGAATACATGAAGTGCATTTCATTTTCATGCATCATATTCACATACATACATGAATTATGATTTAGTACACATTGCAAAGATAGTTTATGCACTCAATTGATTTTGTCCAGGGTGTGAAAGATTTTAAATGTTTATGTTGTGATTTCGTGATTATGAATTGATCATGTCTTAAATTTTGGTTTGATGGACTACAATTAGTGAATTGGAATTTTGTTTAAGTCACATTTGGGTGATTGATAAAGTGTTATGTGCATTTAGTCTAGGAAAAATATTAAAAGGGCAAGATAAAATGATAAATAGGAATTTAAGTTAAATGAGCCTATGAGATGGTGACATGTGGCATCAATAATAGAGTGATAATTGGCTTGAAGAAAAGAGTGACATATGGAGGTATAGTTGAGTGACATATGGTATAGAGATTTAATGACAAGTGGACTAGTTATGGAATGAAATTTGGTAGTGTAAGAGGAAGATACATAAGATGGTTCTCCATTTGACAAGTGGCATGACATGTGTCCACCTTCTCCTCCACACACCTACACCCAGGATTTTCACACTTGAAAGACCACCCTCTTTCATGTTTTTGGTTAGATGCTCTCTTCCTCTTCTCCTCACCATTGACACCCTCACACAATCTCCATAACCTTGAATTTTTCCAAAATTTCTGTAGCCTTCGTCTTGTAAATTAATCCCTTTAATCCCATCTTGTTCTTAATATATGTTTGATGCTTAGGAGACTTGCTTAGCTTGTTGATTGAGGAAATCTTGACACAAACAAGTAAGTATTTGATTACCTTATTGAGTTATATGTTAGCATAACATCTATAAAGATTGGTTAGGGATGAATTGTGATGAATTGCATGTAAGGCTAAAAATAAGATGTGTTGGAATTTGATGAATGAACGTATGGTTTCTATTTTGTTTTTTATGCTTGAAAAATAGTGGATTATATGGATGGTTTAGGTTGAGATTTGAAGTGCAAATGATGATGTAACTATGCAAAAAAATAGATATATCGGGAATGTTCTAGAAATTGATAAGTTAGGGTTATATATATGAAGGTGAATGATAATTCTGTTTTGATTGTGATGCATGAAAGACTATAATTTATGAGTTATCAATTGAATGATTTTGAGTTAGATTTGGTGATAGAAAATGATGAGGAAATGAAGCAAAATTTAGGTATAATTGAGGTACGATCAATAGATTAGTATGATGGTGTTAAAATTTGCAAAACAATTGAAGGAAAGGGATGGTGAACTATCTATTCACCCATTCCACAATCGTGGAAAGGTACCCACGATCGTTGGAAATGCCCTGGAGAAGAAAAGTTTCTGTTTTGTCTTTCCACAATCGTCGAAAGGTAACCATGATCATGGGAAATGCTTGGGATTTGTGTGATTGTTGAACCAACTAAGGATAAGTTACTTCACTTTTGTGTATTTGGATTTGATTAAGGTTTGAAATAAACCTGCAAGGTCGTTTGATTGATTGATTAAGGGTTTGATAAGTTTAAGTTGATAAATGATGTTAGAATTTAGAAATGGATTGTTGATATCAATGCATATGAATTTGGCATGTATGAGTTGTTAAAGAAATAAAGGTGTTCTTTTGAATGCAAATGTTATGCAAGGGATATAAGTCATGAATTAGGTGTGATTGAATGAGAATTTGGAAAGTTGTCTGAGTATGGAAAGTTAAGAAGGGATGGATAAATGTATTATTGAATGAATTTAGAGTAATCAAGATTTCTTAAGGAATTCATCTAATGGCCAATAAGTTATATACAAACTATAGTGAATGAATGAGCAAGATTTGTGAATAAGGATACATACCCGAGGAAAATCAATTGAGCATGCATTGAACGTGGCGCATATACATGTGTATGATTGCGTATTCATTTGATTAAACTAGTTAGTAATGTATACATATATGTGTATTGCATGATATAGAAGCACAAATTGATCGACTGCATCCAGACATTGCCAAATCATCGAGGCAATAGCTATCTAGAGCTTACTGTAAGTTGACCAAAATGATCCTCACTATAATTGAATTGTTTTTTTTTTAATTTTAGTTATTGAATTGATACTTATATAATTGTGATATTCCGGACATTATTGGTCCGAGGAGCTTAATATTAATATTCAGGAATGTATTGGAAGTGCTTACTGATTGTATGTGAATATGGGTATGGGATAGTATATAAAATGAGCTCGGTATCCACAACGGATATAGGATGGTTAAATAGGCGCTCAGTCACAACAAAATAAAAATGAAAGTGAGTCTCATATGCATTTGCATCTATATCTTTACATGTGTTCATGAGATTGATTGCAAATAAATGCTGAATTGTGTTGATGATATAAAGAATTGAGATAAGTGATTTGATCATTCTGGAATGACTACATGAAGTCTTTGTATTCATAATATGCTTGTTGAAATAAGACGAGCAATGTGATAAATATGGAACTTGATTTTGGATGAGGTATTATACTAATTGAACTGTGTTTAATACATGAGATATTTATGTTTTGTTTGAGTGAGCGCATCGATGATGGTTCACTCGTTGAGTTCGCAAAACTCATCAAAATGGCAAATGTTGATTTCCAGGTACTAAGGAGACCTAGCTTCTAAAGAAATTTAGTTGAAGTTTAGTATTATCCATTTTGGAAACAAGAAATGATTCAAAGGTCTAGTTAGCTAACATTTGAGGAGTTAGATAGAATGCTTTTGTTTAGTATCCCATATCATGTAGAACTTGTTGTATAAAACTGTGAACTCACGGATGGTTTTGTAATGTAAAAATATTGTTTGTATGTAATGAAATGACAATGTAAATTATGTTTTATTAATGAAATGGGTGACTTGAAACTTAAATACTTGTGTTATGTATAATGCCTCAACAAGTGAATATGATTTCTCTAACATGCCATTCCCATAGGTATATTCTTAGAAAATCTATAGATGTTCGAGCATATGCACTATAGTAGTGGCCTTATAAAGAAAGTAGCTGATCTCGTAGACTAAAGTATGAAGATATTTAAACAAATGTATAGGTGCTTATTAGAGACCAAGTTCACTAAACTAACCCCATACGAAAAATTCATTTGGAAAATTACTTGTATGTTTATAGAAATTCTTATTGTGATGATTATATAAGTAATCCTTTAACTTGAGATCTCTAAAGTTATCATGTATATAGATTGTTATGTTTTAATACTAATTATGAATTACTTTAGTTAATGATAGCTAAATTGACAGTCATTGGATATAACATAAACTATTTGAAGGTAGTTGAGTGATCAATATAGGATCCATCACCCTAAAGTAATTAGGGAGAATGTTTTGTTATTATCAATTAGTATTAATTCAGGAAATCCTTAAGCAAAGTCGAATGACTTTTTGTAAATAGTTTACAAATGTCATTAATTGAATCAATAACGAATAATGGAGAACTAATATGATTAAACTCAAAATAGAGTAAAGATTAATTTCACGCTCTATAGCTAATCAGAACAATATATGATAAAAGGATTCAATTATACAAAAAAATCATTGACAGCCCCCTCTTTTTAAATGACTAGGTGACCTGCCAGGCACCCTACGGTGCCTCTCCAATCGATATCTAATCTAGCTGGAAAGTTCTCAAGGGGCTAAGCTTGTTGCCCTTTTAACGAAAAGTCTTAACTTAACATTAATAATATAAAAGGTGGAGTTTTTTTAAAATCATTTTATTAAAAATTTCCATAGCATAGTGACTGCATTTTTTATATTTCCAAAATTTCCAAAGCCCCTGAAAATGTTTTAAAAACTTCTATAATTGTACCAAATTCTCCACTACAAATTTTGGACTTCAAGTCCACTCACATGCAATCTCAAACAATTAAATCAATTAATTTTGAAAAGGCTAAAACATATTCATGCATTTAATTTTAAAGCATTTATATGCATGCATTCTTTACACAAAAATGCATTAAAAAAATATTCATGGATATGCAATAGTTCCCAAAAAGTATTTACAAGGAAAAAAAGCCTGCATAGTAGCACGTGACGAAGCTAACTACTCGTGAGGTGGATTCCCTGCTATTGAAACCTCTAAAGATGCACCTGGGAGGTTTTATTTTAAAAACAAAAAATAGAGTGTGAGCTAAATGAGCTTAGTGAGTGTTAGATTTTCTATTCAAATCATATTTAACAATTTCAACCTCCTTTAAAAAATTCATTTCATTTTGTATAATACAATACCAATATAAAACATATATGCTTCCTGAAACCAAATTAAAATAACTTTTAAAATAAATAGTGGCAACATTATTATTTTCATAAATTTTCTTACACAACATAGCCCACCACTAATTTCTTTACCATATAGTACCCTAGACACCAAGTCACGAAGCTAGTTCTGCATCGCTTACCTGCAACTAGTTAACCACTAACAGCGGAGCTAGTTCTACATCGCTTACTCACAATAGGTTAATCGTTATAAATCGATAGTTATGGAGCTAGTTCTACATCCCTTACCCATAAGAATTTTGGCTGGCACTATATATATCCAATACGTGCAAAGTGCAACTCACTGAACTACTGATAGGCACATACCACCTACTATTAGTAACTGACCTCCCCTAGACACTGCCATGCACCTTTTAGGATACTCCGACCGATAAATCTGTAATACCATTAAGGCATACCATAGGCTAAAATTTATTTTTCTTGGTACCTTAACTTTTGACGTAGAATTTAAACCATTTAGTAAATAAAAAGCAACTTATATGTTTATGACTCATATTATTTTCGAAAGCAATTATGGGAGGATTTTATATTAATAACAATACTAATAAAATTCATACTTATACAATTTAATGAATAATTTAAAATCGCATGTTATCAATTCTTTTGCCAAGAATTTATTAATATAAAACAATTAAAATATGTTCACTGTTTTGTACTTTATCACCAAGCATACTTACACTTTTTATGCCTCTTCTTTACGTACACAAATCGCATTTTACTTAGGCATTTATTTCCAAATTTGGAAATAAGGCATTAAAACCATATTTTTTATTTAAACAAATTTGAGATTAGTGTTTAGTCTCGTAACTCGTACACTAATGGTATTTTGACTTTAACTTCCGTAAGCTAATTTATTGTTCTCCATTTCAAAATCTAACTTAAAAAATTAATTAAAAATACCATCTTTTACCCATTCTAACTTATGAAATTCTTCAAAATATTATCTCACTCAATGAATTAACCATATGGACGAATATGTAATGCTATTAATGCTAACTTTTTCCATTTGATGTTTCACAATAACAACCTTAAAATTTCAACTTATTTACACCATAAATATAATCAAACTTCAATAACTTACACCAACAACTACATTTCCTCTTAAGGTAGAATTTCTCTCACCACACACACACATATATATATTATCATTTCATTTTGTTTCCAATTTTTCAACACAATTCACCTAAGATTCATATCAAGCATCATCCAAACACATTAACCTAAAAATTACAAATTTTCTCCAACAGTTTTCTAGCTTGGCCAAATTGATACACATAAATTTTCCTTCCATTTACTTAACATATCATATCACAAATACATGTTTTAAAACCTATAACATTATTCAATTTACATAATATCATCCCCAATCATTTAATCATAAAAATCCTCAAACTTACATAAACTTCATCTAGTCAAAATTCATCATCTAAGCCTCTCAATCAATTTCATTTTTATTTTGAACACACTAACTAGCTTCTTAAATATATGAATTGAAGTCCAAACATATAAAATGAAATCAAGGGAATTTTTAATCACAAAACCGTAACCATGACTAATTCTTTCAAGCTTGATCTCTTGGTTTACTTTCTTAATTTCAACCCTTAAAGCATGCCATATTTGGAAAACCGGTAAATTTCAAAACTTTTTAGAAATCTTATTTGCAGCAGAAGCAATATATCTAAAACATCATGTCAATCTATACATGATATGGTATAAGGATAATAATAAACATAAACAAGACGAAGATTGTTACTGACTCCTTCGCTACAGCTTTAATTCCTCATTGCGCTATCCTCTCCTTCTTCTTGTATCCAAAGCCTTTGCTTTTGAATCCTTTCCTTTGTCAATCTATCCTCTCCTTGTTGTTGTATCCTCAACCAATTTGATTTACCTCTTGTTCTTCTAGGACAACTTGGTTAACAAAATCCTTTGGTGGGAAAGGAGAAGAAATGTTTGGAGGAGAATTTTCTTAGAAGAAAGAAGGAAACAATGAGACACTTCTCATTCTAGGTTTCGGCCATGCATAGGTGAGAGGAGAGAGTTGATCAAAACAATGCAAGAACACTTTCTTACACTCCTAATTTCGGTTATGCATGAAAAGAGAGAAGAGGGAGAGCATCCAATGCATCACACCTTTCTTTAATCAAACATAAAGAAGCCATTAAATGATATTCTTCTCATTTGTTTTAAGATGACTATATGAAAAGACCAATCACCTAATATTGACATGCCAATTTCGGTTTTGGAAGATGGAAGAAGGAAGATGGTACATCTGTCTTCTCTAATCCAATGAATGCTAATAGGTTACATGCTAACATTAAAAAATAACCATTTAATGGTAAGTTCATATCTCCATTTAATGATGATAAATTGTTGGGCTCTGATTTTTTTTATTTGATTAAGCATGATTAGAATAATTTTGGGGTCTTGCTAGATTAATGTATGTTGGAGTTAATGAGCATGTTAATGTTAATGAGATTGTGTGACATAGGTGAAGTGAATTAAAGTTAAAGTGATAAGTTACATAAGGAATATATTGGGAAGATCACTTAAGTGGTAAATTCTTAAGGCATTGAAGTCAGGGCAAAATGGACTTTGTGCAATCATTAATGGTATCAAAGGGAACAAAATGGGGTGTCTTTCAATTGGAAGAGAGAGAAAACGAAATTGAAGAAAGAAGGGAGAGAGTTTTGTGAGTTTAGAGGAAAAGAAGAGTGATGTTAGGTTTTGATTTTTCTTAACCTTTAAGAGGGATTTTGAGAGTGATCAAGAAGGGAAAAAGGAAGAGGAAGGTTAAAGCTTCCATTAGAGTCAAGAAAATCATTGTTAGGTGAAGATTCAAGGTAAGTTGATTTTTAATCTTTTGGAGATTTGAAGGGTTTTTGGTTCAAAGAGCTTAGGAAATGCATAGGTATAAGCATTTTAGGATCAATTTCATGCATTTGGTTCTTTGGATTTTCCAATTTGAATTCTATTGAATTGGAAATTTTGGTCTTTGTTGAAGAAAATCAAGAGAGGCAAGAAGAGCGAGGAGAGATATCCTTGAGCAAGTTTTCAAGCAAGGGAACTAAGGTGGGTTACATTTTTATACTGAGTTAATAAGCTATAAATGTTCTTCAAATAAATAGAATTAAATGATTTTTCCAACTACCTCATAAATGTGCACTCAATGTTCTTTAAATAATTGAGAATTTGCAATATATTATTGTGTGTGAATTTCGGGAATGAATTTTAATTGCTTTGCACTTGTTATATTTGTTGCTTTTGATTGAGTTGCAAAATGGCTTTTATGCTTGGTATAAGAATGTGGTTGTTGAATTGTGAAAGGATGATGGGAATGCATGTGAAATATGTCATGTTCATGAAAGACAAGTTTTCAAAAATGTGTCATATGGGCAAAATAT
>JAOTAX010019885.1:0-12151 GCA_025629825.1 Erythroxylum guanchezii
ATCTGAAATGGGCCCAAATTATTGTTGAATACTAATGTTGTAATAATTGTCACTTGTAAATGGAAATGTTTTTAAATAACATGGCCCCGATTTGATTAGTGATTTCCGTTTACGTGTACCTTGTTTTAAAGAAACAAAAGTTTTGTAATGAATTTTAACTGAGTGTTCGTCCTAGCATGTCACCCTTGTGAGATACGTACTCGGATATCACCAAGATGTCGGGTATGTGTCTTGCGAGATTGGTGTAGATCTTAAGAGTGTGGGATCATGGATGGAAAAGGAGTTTGTCAAGACTACAGGACACCTCCAACTAGTGGTACCACCTCCACCAACAAGAGCCACCATATGATCATCAACTCCTCAGTAGCCAGGTTCTCAAGCTATTGTAGAGGTGACGCCTCATGATACCTAGGATATCTAATCGAGCATTTTTTGTTTATTTTATCTTTTATTTTTATTTTTATGTATTGTTTTTCTATTTTTTTTCTTAGTAGTTAGCAAATTAGCCCTATTAAACTCATAAGATGTTGTTTATTTCTTTTATTCTTTTTATTGTGAATATACTAAACCACTGTTTCTATTCATAGATATAATCGATTTGTGTTTGTTTTCTTTTTTTCATTGTTTAATGTTTTGTTTGTTTTGTTTTATTTTTTCAAGGATGATAATAGATGGAAATCATGCCTTGAAATCAAACTTGTAGATTGTAAACCGATGAAGTACAAGTTTACTTTACTTTCTCCATATATTTATTCTTTTTTGTGATTTGTTATTCATCAAGGGCAATGCTCATTTTTAAGTACGGCGAAAAGATATAGTAATTTTATGGACATAATGTTGACTTAAGCTTATGTTAATCTTCTTTATAAAGATCTTTGATTTGTTAATTCTTATCATGAAGTATTTTGAGCTATTGTGAATTAAGGAATTTAAAGTATGAAAGGAAAAAAAATGATTAGATGGATTTTTACATGTTATATTATGAATGAATGTTTTGAATATCGATTTAGACGAAACTACCTAAAATTTTTCAAGTAGGAATTTTTAATGTGGGGTTTTGGGTCTAAGAGAATTTATTATCAATATATATGCTTTAGTTCCTTTATTGTATGAATATCATACATAATGGATGATTCTAGAACTTGCTTTTATTATACATGGTGAGACAATAATTTTTAAATTAGAGGCATTGAGATGATAAAAGCACTTAGATCACACCATTATTAAGATTTTTTCTTTGATTTTATGAAACCATATTTTTCTTTGGTTTTACCAAACCCTATTTTTATCCTTTAGGTGAAACCAATTTAAGCTTTAACTTTTTTTAGATTATTTTATCCATAATACAGGCTAATAACCAATTTTTTTTGTAGTTAGCCTTATATTTATCTTTACACCCTAAAGGATTGTAATTACTTAATTATATAAGTATTTGATTTGATTAAGTATGAAGAAAGAGGAAGGGTGTGAGATTAGGTACTTGATGTTATATCTTCTCCTATGCTACTTATCAACAATTATTATATTCTCCTTGTAAAAAAAAGAAAATTAAAAAATGTGTTTTCAGATGTTGAAATTATGAGAAGGAGAAATAGACGACTCCTGATATTTTTTACATCTTATTTACATCCTATGTGGAGATTTAAGTTAGTTAAATCAAATTATTGCATGATCTTGGTTATGCATTTTCCTTCATGTTGATTAAGATATAATCTATCCTTTACCTTATCCTACCTAAACCTCATTACATCTTTATGTAAAGATCTTTTGATTTTTGCCTCTAGTATATTTTATAGTCATGGAGATGTGATGTTTTTACAAGTTTATGGTTAAAAATCCATCTATATGTTGATTTGACAGTTGAATTGATTTTCACCCTGAACACTTTAAGTGATTAAGTGAATCTTTTTTTATGAGGGCGTTAAATCCTATAGCACTTGATTTAAAAGGTAATCAAAATTTCATTTGCAATGTTGGTTATGAAAAATTTGTTCTATGATTATTGATTCTTATTGTATTTAAATTTGATTTTTGAGGCATGACATTTAATGTGAATAGAAAGGTTGAGATGAAAAAGAGGGGAGTATTAAGAAGAATTGATAAAATTACTTTTTACCTGAGGACAAGAAAATGGTTAATTTGGGAAAGTAAATAAGTAGTGATTTATTCATACTTTTAGTCCCATATTTAATGCATTTTGCTTGCTTATTTAAGTATTTTAATTAAATTTAGTACTTAATTTGTTCACCTTTTGTTTCTAGTCTAAATCACTCACTTGGAGTAAAAAAGAACAAATTCGGACAAGTTTAGAGCAATTGGGAGTTGTTTTGGTAGAGTTATAGATTGTAGGACAGTGTACATGGCCGTATAAGAGAGAATGGAAGCGTGTTGGAATTTCTTGTCGTATACGCCCCTATAGGTTGGAAATATGCCTTTGTTAAATTGTTAGAAGGCCATATTGATGGTACACAACCTTGTTTGTGCATATTTTAGCTTTGGATAAGGTTACATTTTATTTTGAATAACACAGTAATTAACACATGTTAATGCTTGTGTAAGTCACTGTATTTGAAATTCAAATTTAAAAATATAAGATTAAGCCACAAATAAAGGGAGGAGGCAAAAAATACACAAGGAAGAACCCTAAAATAGATGAGGGAAGAAGAAACAACCAAGGAAACCTGTGTGGGGCAGATTTTTATTAATTTAGAGTGAAGTTTTTGGAGATTTTAAAGAATTTAACCATGTTTTCCAGGATTTCCAACTTTTTCTTTAGTTTTAATGTTTGTTTTCTATTATCATTAGCTAAATACCTTTTGGTATCTAGATTAGATGAACTCCAAGATGAATCTTGTAGTGATTTTAATTTAATTTAATTTAAAATTTTATTAAGATTCAATTATGTATTTTTTGTTATCCTTGAATTAATATTATTGGCATATTATTTCATGTATGATTTCATGAAATTGAGATTGTGAAATCCAAAGTATAAATATATCTAGCATAATTAAAAGGAGTTGTATGTAAACCTAAAGATAGGGTGACATGAATCCTTTAGATTAGGGTCAAATCTACTAGTGAAATTGATAAGTTAAATAATGCAATTATAGGGTTCTTAATTAGAAAAATATTTCAATCAGCCTGGAATTAAGTGTTAATAGTTTTGAGAAAGGTATTGGCATAATTTAATAATTTTCATGGTCTAATGAATTTTAGAATAAATTGATTAATGAAATTATGTTGCATAAGAAATCTTAAAGGGGACTTGAAGTCTAAGTAACATCATTTTATTGGTTGATTTTTCATTCTTTAGATACTTTATTTTCCTTGATTATGATGATTTTTTTAGTATATTTTCTTTTATTTTAAATTTGAATGATCACATTTATCTTTGTTATCAGTTAGATAATAGGAAAAGAGTCATTATTAGTACTTATAGTCTGTGTGAGATAGACAATTGGAACTTTGAGCCTTATACTATAAAGCTAAATGTACACTTAATTTGGACAATATATAGATTAAAAAGGGTTGAGTTGATTATATGTATATGTATATGTATATGTATATGTATATGTACATATACGTATACGTATACATAGATATATTTCATATACTAGAGCCCACTAGTAGTATTAGTTTTTTTTCTTATAAATGAAACTTAGAACATGTACTTTTAATGAGTTTGGGGTGAACTATTAGTTTCAATCATCCAATCAGATAAGGACCAACCCATCGAGGATGAACCAAGATCAATTATTCTACTTGAAGATACTGCCAAAAGATTCTAGAAATACATCTTGAGTGGCAAATCTAACTATTCTCTAACCAAATCTAAAACTAAGACAATCATATGCTCTATTATTCATTAGTAGCATTATGTCATACATTTTATATTTCAAGGAGCGCTTAAAAGAATGACATTATTACACCTCCAAATCCCTTTTACCTAGAGAGTCTCGTGTGAAAAAGTTAATGTAACCTCACTTTTGCTTTACAACATATTTTGAGGATATGGCATTGATCGACTCTTCGTTTAGATCTTAAAATCGATCCCTTGGAAACCGAATCAAAAGTTAATTTAATTCCAAGGATGCGGTACAGGATGCAACCTCGGGTCGTCTCACTTAATTGGAACCAAGCGAAAAAAGTTTAAGCTAGCCTAATTGTCAAAAATGCGAATAAAGTTGATAAAAAGGGGGGTTTGAATCATTGAAAAAGATCAAGGAAATTTAACTAAAATTAAAGAAGAATGTATGAAAAGTATATTTTTTGGATTTTTGGGAAATTTGAAATTCAAAATTTAAACAATAATTAAATGAGATGAAGTCCTCTTGAAAACAAGCTTTGGCTATCATGGTTCAAACAAATTTGTCAGGAGTGAAATTCACTAAGTTTTCAAATAATCAACCCGAAAGAACTCTTTAAGTCTAAGGTTTTAATCAATGAACTCCATTTCTTAAAACCTTGTTAAACGCATCTTAGTGTGTGAAATGGACAAGTTAATGCAAGTGGTCACCCGGATCAAGCATAATCCCGATATCAAACACAACTAGGCAGATAAAGAGGATCAACACAATCACCAAATAACATATATGAGACTTCATATATTAAGCATCAAAGTTCTACATATGACTAAATCCATAACACAAAACATCGTTCAACACTTTATTAAACTCTAACCAAGCTAATTTAACTACACTACCGTAAACCCTAACTTAGAGATTTACAATAACATAATTAAACTTGGAAATGTTAGATGACTCCCCTTTGAAGCCCGGTGAACTCAAGCCGCTGCTACATTTTCAAGAGGTGTGAAGACCTACCCGTGCATGACTTCGGAAATCCTCCTCACTGCTGAAGCTCCGATGTCACCCATGGCGATAGAGACTGTAGTGGAGATGGCAATGAGACGGTGGGCGGTGGCGGATGCTGGTCGCAGGCGGGACGTGATGGTGGTGAAGTATCGGGTGGTTTCTGTCTTTTACTCCTCCTGCCGAATGCTTCTGTAAAAAAGAAAATCCCCACTTCTAACCTAATTCAGCAAGTTTTTAAAGGATGGGTCGCGGGTCAGGACAGTACAATGAGAGAACTTTTCAATTAAAGTCCGGATACCCGATTTCTCGCTACAACGAGGAAGGAGCTGCGTCGCGACGTGTGCTTCTTGGATCGCTCGCTGTGGCGGAACAATTAATCGACGTCGCAATGCGTTGTTGCTTGATGATGTGCCACGGTGAGATAATTAGTTTACGTCGCGACTCTCCTTCTACTTGTTGCGCCGCCGTGTGCGTTGAGTACCTCACGCCCTGTTGACTCTTCCAATCTTTTGACTCCTTTTTCTCCTACAATATAAAATAACAATTTGTAGTATCAATTGTCCTTAGAAAAATTATAATGCAATTAATATCAAATTGCACAAAATATAAGCTCACTGTAAGGGACCAATTTAAAAACAAAATCACTAAGTAAGAGTCAAAAGGTATGTTAAAAATCATGAAAATGTACCCAATTTATATGATAAACTTGGGCTCAATCAAATTTCCCCACACTTAGACCTTTGTACTCCTGGACAAAGTTTATAAGAGTCAAAAAGATACAAGTGTAAAAGAAAAATCCACCCATGCTCAAAACAATAATGGGAAATTGACACAATTCACCTTCTCAGAAATTAATCAAAGTAGACTGAAAGAGTGCTAAGAAAACAAACACTAAAAGGATTTTAATCCAAGAGATTGCACAAAAGAGATGTCGCTCAAGATAAAGTGTTTGCTCTCACCTCACTTGTGTTTGGGGATATTTTCACTCTCAATCTGCTTAATTCATACTCTACCATAGGCTTGTAACAGTTCTATTTCTCCACTACAAGAACTATAATTTTGAATAACAAGAGGACTTTTAAAGGTTGTAATGTACGGAGGGCTAGATGAATGGATGGAATGAAAGAAGGAAAAAGTATGAACACATGCACTAAAATTATGAAATGGATGTCAATAGTTGAACTAATAATGACACGCCCTTTTTTTTTGCTTTTTTTTGGACATATATGCAATTTTATACTGCTTGTATTATTCTTGCTCTTTCTTTTCTTTTGCTCTCTACATATATATTTTCTCTGTCCCTTCTTGGAACATACTTTTTTTTAAAAAAAATGCAAATTAAACTAATGACATCATATTAGGATGCGTGCAGGTGCTTATAAACAATAATGGCTCAAGGGGCTAGCAAGTGATAAGTGTTTATGGGACTGTTTTTGGGAAAAGGGCTGAAGAAAGAAAGCCTCTATCACATCAACAAAATTCCAGTCCATAAAGCTTTGAGTAAGAATTGAAACAAGTTTTAGAGAGATATGAGATAAGCAGATGCACATAAAGATTGAAGAGAAAGATCAGGCCCAAATATCCTTCAGACAAGGTATTGTCTCAATGAACAATCTCAAGTCTCAAAAACTTAAAGTGCTACTTTCTAACATGCCTCCATTCACTTTGTGTTGAAAACATCAAAAGTAAAATTAGCCAATACCAACTACCGTTAAAAGAATGGGAGGTATTTTCATAAACTCAAGTACCACTTTGAAACTTATAAAGTCTTTGGAAAACAAAAGTTACAAGAGTCGAGTGTGGAAAAAGTTTGAATTGAGAAAAAATTTAACAAAAGTCATTTCTGTAAAAGGGGTGACGTCGCGACGTGAAGCAGTGTGCGCCGCGACGTGCGTTCTAATTTAACTAGCTTCGCCGCTGCGAGGAACAGCAGAATGACAAAATTTTTTTACCAAGTTTGAAAATGTGTAACATGATGCAAGATTGGCTAACACAAACATAAGAAAGAGGTTAAATAGGCATGCAACAGGGAAATAAAATGGGAACAACTCCCCCACACTTAAGCAACACATTGTCCTCAATGAAAATGAAGCAAGCTAAAGCATGAAAGTAACAAGGCATCAAAGTGTAGGAGAGAAAAAACGTGGTATATATCATTGATGTCAAACAGTGGGGAAGTACAAAATGTGTGAAGGATTCGACAAACTAACTAAAACATAAAAACTACAACAAAAGAAAAGAAACAGAAAACAAAAACAAAACAAAATGCCAGAACTACTCCGAATGATGATCGGCTGCAGGATCAGGAGGGGTGTCCGCAGATGTGCGAGGACCGGCTGAAGAATCACCAGCTCCGAGGGGAAGAGGGAAGTGCAGGTGGGTCGCCAGCAGAGCATACATGCGCCGATGATACTGACGATCGGCCTCCAGCTGGGCTTCAATGTGGAGAACAGCCTCTTATAGAGTGGCCACCTGATGGGTGAGGGCCTGCAGGGGGAGGGGCGTGGAAGAGGATGGAGTGGGAGGCTTGAACAGCAACAGCAGGAGGGGACGGAGGGGGTGATGGGGCGGGACGAGGAGGAGATGGGGGAGGAGGGGAGGTGGAGGTTAGAGACGAGGCTATTTGAGACGGACGTAGTGGAAGAGGGAGGCTGGTTCGAAAGGACGGTCAGAAGGATATTCCGGGACCTGATGAGCCTGGAACAGATCAGTGATAAGGTGGGAAAAAAGGATGGAATGGGTAAGGGTGGAGGTAAGTATGGATTGGCGAAGGGCGGAACTTATGGCGTGAGCAATGTCGACCGGCCGGCCAACCATGAGGAGGTAGATGTAAAGAGCTTGTTCTTTGGGGACAAAAGCAAGGTGGGTTGTGAGAAGAATGTTGTTGCTGATGAGGTGAAGCCAAGGACGGGCCTCAGGACGGAGATCAGCATGCCGAATATACCGTTGTGAAACCCTGAGTTGATGCCATTCGGCACCCTCAGAACAGAGGGTACGAAGGACATCATTCCAGGGGTAGTCATGGATGAGGTCTGCGTAGTGACAGCGAAGGATAGGAGGGAGGTTGTAATGTTCACGAATGGCTGAAGTGGTGAATGCCTGAGAAATGGTAACACCTCGGAAATTAATTTCCAAGGTGTCATGGTAACGGGCATGAGTGTAGAAATGACGAACGAAGGTGTCATTTCCTAGAGTCCTAGGCTGCACTAAGCCTGACAGTTGGCACTGGACAAGCTGTCAAACAAAAGGATTGTTGTGGGGAGAGAGAGGAGGAAAGGTCGCTCTTTGAGTAGCGGCCTAGCTTCGATTTGCGTAGCTAGGTCTGCATACTCCGGATCAACCGTAGCTAGGTCTGCATACTCCGGATCAAGTTACATGCATTTAAGTCATGTCATAGCAAACAGTGGAAACTGATCCCTAGTCTGAGTCGCATGAGTATGAGTCACACGCATGAGCATGTGTTAGGTGTTTAAGTTGATATAAATAGTGAGAAAAGTGATGATATGTCATAATGTGACCATAGGGAGTTTGAGGATATGTAGAAATGAGAAATTTTATATGATTAGATATGTCAGACAAAGATTTAACACAATTGTATTGGTGAATGTATTATGGGATACGATGTTAATATTGTACTGTGAGGATATATCCTCGAATGTGAACTTAACGCAAATGCATTGTTGAGGATGGTTTGAGGAAAGTAAGGATATAAGTGGAAATGATGAGACTAAAGTGTACAAGCCAGGTTAAAGGAAATAAAATTTTCTATGACCTTGAAAGGTTAGACTTGGATTTGAAATGAATGTCGGATAAATGTGACAAAAGTTATGATTTAGCGTAATAAATGTCTGTGATATTGAGATCAAAGTTTCATGATGAATCGACATCTATAATTCTGAATGGATTGAGAATATACATATGGACGATGAAATAAAGGTCAATAGGAAAATGGGATTAAAAAAAAGGGGGAATAAAATAGTTATAAATGACCTTACAAGAGATGAATGATGTGTAGTATGGAGAAAGTTAGAAATGCACATAAGTTGGGATATTATGCATGAACGCGATTGAGGAAGAGGATGATGAATCAATTAGAGGAGTTAATGTACTCAAAATGATAGTTCAATTATTATGAAATGTAGTATTAGAAGAGGTAAATTCTGGCAAATGGGAGTAGAATGGATGTTAGTAAGTGTGTTAAAGTGAGGAAGAAAGTGCGAGGCTCAATAATGGCCTAACAAAAATAGATTTATGTCACGATCGTGTTGAGACACCCCAACTGTAGGCAGGAACAAAGATAGAAGTGTTGTCCAATTGGAATTTAAGTATCATTAGCAAATGCTATTAATTGGTTAATTGATGGTGACTAATGCCAAGGCACTGGAGTAAATGAAATTGCTTATTGCCTTATTGAGCCTTATTATAAGGATGTGAGTTATGATACGAATTGATCTTATTAAGATAATATGAAATGTTGATTTTTTTTCTTAAGGTACTAAGAATGACTGATAAGTAATCATGGGAAATAGTTGATTGACAAGGATTTTATGAGCAATATCGAGGATAGTACCAAGAAATCACTGAGACAGGGTCAGCAAATCGGTTGATTCAATTTAAGAATGACCAATGAAGGAGCAAATCAAAAATGAATAAATAAGAGTTACAAAAACAAAAAGGCTACTGAGAGTGTATGCATTTTGTTGATATAAAGTATCCAACTATGTCAGTAGATTTTTGAATTCAAGGGGACACTCTCGTTAATGTGAGGTGAACTTAGGTCCGCATTATAGTCTGTGTAGATATGTTTGGGAGACACAAATTATATATGATGAATGTGTTACTAACACAAGAAGTTATGTTTGCAAATAAATTGAAATGTGCGGAGACATTAAAATAAGTCAATGTGAAACCACGGGAAATCGAATGAACTGAGGAAATCATTCGAGAAAGAGAGTTAATTGGGAAATTGAGAATAACTTGTGATAATACTACTTCACTGAGGAATTGGTTACTTAAAAAGTTACCAAAATAAATTATGGGCATAAAGAGTCTTAGGCTATATCTATTGGAGTTAACAATGGCCCCAACAGTATTATGTTATTGGAGGTTCAACTGATCCAAACAAAATTGTATCAACTAGTGACTACTAGCATAGATGGTATTGTGAAAGTGTTTGAAAAAGTGAGATGAAATTTGGAATATTTGAGGAAGATATGGAACCATATTAGTGATTAATGTAAAATGAAATTTTGAGGAACTTAGAACCTCAGTGTTAATTATACCGCCTCGATTGGAAGATTTTGTATTATATAACAAAGTTTCCCATTATAGATTAAGATGCAATCTATTGCAAGAGTATAAAGTGATTTTGTGTACCTAGGGACAATTATAGCCTCATGAGCTTAATTTTGATACATGACTTGAAATTTGCTGCAATAGTAATTGGTTTGAAAGCGTGAAGACACTATTTGTACATAAACATTTTGGGATATATATTCATGGATATGCAGATCAGTAAAGATTAAGGTAATTAGTGAGTTTGAAAGGATTGAAAGGGATTGTGCAAATGAGTACTTCCTAATAAAGCAAGTGTTGCAATTCAATGCATTGAATAGAAAGTTCAATAGCAGAGTATCACAAATTTGGATGTTAAGGTTATCAAATCTAGTGCATTATTGAGTGTAGAATGTCAGGCTAAAAAGGGGCAAAAAGAAAGTATTATTAAAAAAAATTAGTTATGTATAAAAGGATTGGCAAAGCCTAAATTGTGGATTTAGAATTTGTGAACCTTATCGAGGAAGTGAAAACGGATCCAACGTTTGAGTAAATGAGAATTATGATTGGATTAAGAAGTATGTGTAATACCTGATAAAGAGACTGTTAGAGGAAACACAAGAAACAATCGAAGCTATATGTCTTAGTAAGAGTACATCGAAAGAGAAATTGATGGCTAAAAATGAAAAAAAAATCGAGTGATTATACGTTTGAGTTACCAATAGTCTTGACTAATGGAGACAAGTGTAAAGCTTATATTTTGGGGTACATAGGAACTTCATGTATAGCTCAAATTGACTGTAGGTATAACAATTGTTATATTGGTGATACCACTAGAATATTGTATGAAGTGTCATACGACAAAAAGGGAGTCGTTCGCCCTTACATTGAAATGAAGAGGGCCTAAAAACGGTTGAAGGCCAGAAATTACTCAAGATACTATTGAAGAGCGAAATGAATCTGTATAGGGGTTAAGTGATCCGAGATAATGCCGAATGAGTTAAGTGGATCAACGTCGAGGTTATCGAATATCGTGAGATAGATATAAGAGCTAAGTGTTCTGACACTAAAGAGATGTAAAGCAGTAAGCGAAAGATGAAATACTTCGAAGAGTATCACCTCTGCCAAGATGCACTTAGATGGAGATAAATTTGACATAAATTGGTCTATATGAAAACTATGGATTTATGAGTCAGTATAAATCATAAAATATGTTTCGGATTCACACAGTATTATATGGATATGGTTAGGAAGTATTGTTATGATCCGATATATGTGTTATTGAAACTGGAGTGAACAGTTGAGTAATCTGAAACTCATCAAGGAAATAATTAAGTGTGATATCTAAACAAGGGATTGAGAGACCTATTGAATCTATCAATTGTGGTCTTTTGGAAGAAAGTATTCGAGTGGTGAAGTTATATGGAAACAGAGGAGCATAGATGATAATAGTACCCCTACCTTATTGCTTAATCAGATATTAATTTCGAGGACGAAATTTCTTTAAGGAGGGGAGAGTTGTAACATCTCGTTTCCATCCAAAGGGTTAGAACCCTAACAATTTGGTACATGTGAGATCAATCAGAGAAATTGGCACAACACATCTCATGCTCATGCATTACATAAGGCGCACATGCACATGAATAGTGAATATTTGCACATAAAAATAATTGTACATGCATTCATTAACATTCCGGGTATAATTGTTAATAAAAGTGATTGTTATTGAGAATTGTGAATTGGTATTGAACATTGAATTGGAGAGTATAATTGTTGGTTTAGAATTTTTGGAGAATTTTGGAAGAATTTTCTGAAAAATTTGGGTAATTTTTGGACTATGAAAAATGTCAAGTGGCAAGATGATTGTTAACTGGCAGTAGAATTACTGTCTAATGGCATTGGAAATTTTGATAAATGACCTTAGGAATTATTGACAAGTGTCATTAAAAATTGGGAGACAATTAGAGTAAAAATTGGAGACAAATAGACTAGTTTTAATATGAGTCCACATGGGACCATAAGAAGGTGACAAGTGGCAGTGACAAGTGTCACTACCACTCACC
>JAOTAX010019912.1:0-12150 GCA_025629825.1 Erythroxylum guanchezii
AAATCAAGAGGACTTTTAGGGTTGTAATGGTTAATGAAGGCCAAGTGAAATGGATGGAATAAAAGAAAAAGATGAGTGACATGCATCACAATTATTCTCCTCATGAAACAAGCGTCAATTATTCTAAAGAAAAGATTTAAAATTCTAACATAGCAGCATTTCTTTTGCTATTTATTTCTATTTCCAAATATATGTATGGAGTTCTTTTATAGCTTTTCTAAAAAAATATATGTATAATAAAACTTGAGGTAAAATACATCAATTTATTGAAATGTGCATTCACTCAAAAACACGGTTCAAGGGGCTAGCAATGGTTAAGTGTTTGGGGCTTGTGTTTGGGTAAGAAAGGTTTTGAAAGGAATGCCTCTATCATATTCACAAAATTTTAGTTCATCAAGCCTTGATTAAGAATTAAAAAAAAGTTCTAGAGAGATATCAAATTAAGCAGATACACAAATGAAAAAATTTAGGCCTAAATATCCTTCCATCAAAGTCAGTATCTCAATTAAGCAATCTCAAGGTTTAAAAATGCATAGCGCCACTTTCTTAGCATACCCTCACTTACCTCTAGTTGAAAACATTGAAAATGGAATTAGCAAAAATCAAGTATCATTTAAAAACATGGATGGTTTTCCAAAAGCACATGTAAAACTTTGAAATTTTCAAAGTTTTCAAAACGCAAAAGTATTAAGAATCTAATTTGGGAGAATTGTTGAAGTGAGGGAATAAAAGCAATGAAATTGTAAAATAATAACCCCTACACTTAAACACGATATTGTCCTCAGTGTTGAAACAATGAAAACACAATCACGTAGTGAATATAAACAGTAGAGGAACTGGAAGATAAAGCACAGGGGGCAATCAAAACACAATGAGAATCAGCAAAACAATAGGGCCATCACTAGCCAACGAAATAAGTCACATCATCCTGAACAGACCAGTGCAATCCATGGAAAATAACATCAAAAAAGTTAACTAAGTATCCAGTAGAGTCAAGACTAAAAACATAAAGACTCAAAGATAAAACAACAACACAGAAAACAAAAAGACTCAAGACTAGTTTGCAAGATGATCAGCTCGGGACCCAAACGGTCCTATTCCAAATGGGCCTGCTCTAGACGTGCTTGCTCAAATGTGCTAGCGTTGCTCATCGGTTCATCCTCATCAGAGGGTAATTGGAATTGTAAGTGTTCAGCGATCAAAGCATCCATACGATGACGATAACACCTGTCCCGATCATACATAACATATCTATGCTTCTACCATTTCATCTCCCGCGAGAGAGTGACATGGAGTTGGTAAAGATCAGCAGAAAGTCCGTCGATCTTGTTAGCAAGGGTTTCTAAAGTGACAGGCTCAGGGACTTGCTGAGTTGGTTGACCTTCCTCGGCTGGTGCACCAGTTGCTAGGGCTGCACCAACATCATATACAGGTAGGGGAGGGGGTGGTGGTTCAAGGGCAAGTTGTTTGAGGTGGTCGTACCTAAAGAGTGGGGCTGGGTGAAAATAGTTATCATTATCAAATACATTGATGTCGTGGGTGTGGAAAATGTCAGAGACAAAGTGAGGAAAGGCTATGGAGTTGGTGATTTTGGGTGTATTGACGGAGTCATGGAGGGCGAAGGCGATAGCATTAGCTATGTCAGCTGAACGACCTATCATCAAGAGGTAAATATAGAGGGCTTGACGCTTAGGGACGTTAGCTAGGTGTGTGGTGGGAATGATGTTGTTACAGATCAAGTGCAGCCAAGGATGGGCCTCTGGCCAAAATTCAGAGCATTTAAGGTAGCGTTTGATGTGGCGTGGTCGATGCCAATCAGTGCCCTCTTCATAGAGGGTGTTAATGGCAGTGGCAACATGGGGTAAGACCATAGTGGTGGCGGATATCGGAAGCAATGAAGGCATATAGCTCGCTAATACCACGGAAGTCAATGGCCAGTTGACTGTGGAACTGGACATGTGTAAAAATGGTGAACAAATGCATCATTACCTAGGGTACGCTCCTGAACTAAACAATTTGATTAGGAGGCATGAAGTTGCTGGACAAAAGGGTTGTTTGGGGGAGCTAGAGGAAAAGGTCGCTCTTTAATGAGAGGTCGACCATCGATTTTTTCATACATTTCCTCAAAGGTATATTTATCAGGGAGTAAGACTCACTAAGAGGGGCAGAGTTTTTGGTCCAAGGCATTTTCCTGCAGAGAGAACACACAGACAAACAGAGCAAACCAAAACTGACAACCTAAGCAAATAACAATGGTTACTCAATGATTCAAAGGTTTTCAAAGAACAAGAAAGTTCACAATTTAAAGAAAAAGGCCAAAAGGGCAAAATACACTATGGATCATCGAATAACCTTACACTTACGTAACTAAAACAAAACTAATCTAAACCTAGAATTAAAGAAAGAACTAAATGTAAAACTATTCTACCTTAAACAACAACAGAAAATAAGATAGAAGAAATAAAGAAAATGGAAGAAGAATAGAAGATGAAGATACTTACAGAGAGGAGGAAGAAATCTGTGCAGAGAGAGTGCCAAGAAGAAAAGGAATTAGAAAGTAGTCAAGGGTATAGGAGTAGGAGACGAAAGGAGAGGGAGAAGAGATTACCAGATGGAAGAGGAGAAGAAAAATTATAGTGAGGGAGTAAGAAGGATAGGAATATGAAACAAAGAAGAGGGAGATGAGGGGAGGCACCGGTTATATGTGTTGAAGCCGAATGTGGAGAGTCAGAAGGGATAAGGGGAGTAGGAGTGTGAAAAGATGAAAAAGGGTAGAAAGAATATGAATGGGTCAATGACATATAGGGGTAGAATGGTAATCTGATAAGTAAAATTTGAATAAATGAGAGGGGGGTCTGTGTAGATTCTATCTTCAACGCGGCAAAACAATAAGGTCGCCATGACAAAGCACTCCCGAGAGAAATAGACGAAGAACTAGGGGGCTTTCGCCACGGCGTGCGAAGGCATCTCGAAAGCAATACAAAGAAACTGGGGGGAATTTGCCACAATGAAATTAGCTTGAAACTCAACAAGACAGACATAAAACTTCAACAAAGAAATGACGAACATGATAAATAGACACAAGACACAGGCTGGATACTCATAAAACCTTTAAGTGCATATATAGGCATAAGGTACCAAATCATCTCAAGAAAAGAAAATGCAACATAATCAACAATACTAAACTTCTCCAAACTTGAAGATATATCATGCATCAGGGCAATTAAGCACAGAAAACGAAAAGTAAGCGGCAGAACTAGAAGGGGATATTATTGAATTTAAAACTACTAATTAAAAAAAATTAAACTATTTTTCCTACTAGAGTAGTTTCTCCCCCACACTTACTCAACAAACTAATACACCAAAACATGTCATGAGCAATCACAGGGTAAAAGTAAGTAAACAAGTGAAGGAAAGAAATAACCTAAGAGTCATGAAGGTTTCTGGTTCCCATGGAAAAGCTTCAATAGATGGCCATTCACCTTAAGCTTGGATCCAGTCTCTTCATGTAGAAGCTCCACCATACCAAAGTTGTGCACCATTGTGGCTGTGTACAACCCATCCCAATGAGGGTTAAACTTCCCTTGCTTAAAAGTGAAACGAGCCTTAAATAATTGCACTTTGTCTCCCTCTTTGAAGTTCTTCCTCAGGAGAACTTTATCGTGCACAAAATTTGTTTTCTCCGTGTAGAGTCCAGAGTTCTCATATGCCCCTAGCGTCATCTCTTCCAATTCTTGCAACTGCAGCTTTCTCTCCATCCCAAAAGATTGTAAGTCCATGTTGCACTGCTTGATTGCCCAATATGCTTTATGCTCCAACTCCACTGGCAAGTGGTAAGCTTTGTCATAGAAGAAGCGGTAGGGAGACATTCCAATTGGCGACTTGTAGGCAGTCCGATAAGCTAACAATGTTTCTTCTAATCGCAAGCTCCAATCTTTCTTGAATGGCTTTACTATCTTCTCTAAGATGTGCTTCACCTCTCTATTAGATATTTCAACCTAACTATTGGTTTGGGGGTGATATACAGTGGAGACTTTGGGAGTGACACCAAATTTTGAAAACAAGTTATCAACTACCCTATTACAAAAGTGTGTACCCCTATCACTCACCACAGCCTTTGGAATCCCAAACCTAAAGAAAAATGTTGGACTTAAAAAATTTAGACACTGTTTGGGCATCATCTTTTCTAGTAGGTACAGCCTCTATCCATTTGGACACATAATCTACAGCTAAAATGATATATACAAAACTAAAAGACAGAGGAAAGGGACCCATGAAATCAATCTCCCAAACATCAAAGATTTCGCAAAACAGTAAAGGCTGCTGAGGCATTTCATGCCTTTTACCTAACCCTTCAAAACGTTGACATTTGTCATAGGACCGACAAAATGTAAAAGAATCTTTGAAAACGGTTGGCCAGTAAAACCAGAGTCTAGAATTTCCCTAGATGTTCTCCTTGCACTGAAATGCCCTCCGCAAACCATGGAATGGCAAGCTAAAATAATGGCATCGAATTCTTCACTAGGCACACACTTTCTTACGACTTGGTCATTACACATCTGCCATAGATGAGGGGCATCCCAAATGTAATGCCTTAATTCGCTCCTAAGCTTTTGTGCTTGCCACTTAGACAAAAGAGGAGGGGTGAGTCCAGTTATGAGATAATTAACTATATGAACATACCAATGCTCTTTTAAAACTAAAGCACATAAAGCTACATCAAGAAAAGAATCAGAAGTGAGCTCAAAAGAGTCTACTCCCTTTGTATCCTTTAGTAGTCTACTCAAGTGATCGGCTAAATGATTCGTTGCCCCAGCTCGATCCTTTATCTCAATGTCAAATTCTTAAAGAAGTAATGCTCATGTTATCAATCTTGGCTTAGATTGTGGTTTCTTAAGAAGATAGAGGACAGTTGCATGGTTAGTAAAAACAGTTACATGAGAATTTAACAGATAAGGCCTAAACATTTCTAAGCCGAAAACTACTGCAATCATCTTTTTCTCTGCTGTTTTGTACTTGATTTCAGCTGCATCTAGTGTTTTCAAGGCATATGCAATGACTCTTGAGAGCTTCTCCTCCCTTTGGCCCAACATAGCTCCTACAGCACAATTAGAAGCATCACATGAAAGTTCAAAAGGTAATTTCTAATCAGGGGCAATCAGAATAGGGGGAGAAATGAGTTTTGACTTTAACTCATAAAAAGCATCTCTTCAAGAGCCATCAAAGTCAAAATTTACATCTTTTTGTAAAAGATTTGAAAGAGATAATGCAATCTTGCTAAAATCTTTTATAAAACGCCAATAAAATCCTGCATGATCCAAAAATGATCTTATATCTTTAACACAGATAGGATAAGGCAAAGAAGATATGACCTCAATCTTAGCTTTATCAACTTCAATTCCCTTGCTAGAAATCAAATAACCTAGCACTATGCCCTCATTGATCATGAAATGATATTTTTCAAAGTTTAAAATCAAATTCTTTTCAATGCATCTTTTCAAAACTTTTTCAAGACTAGCAAGGCAATTATTAAAAGAACCTCCATAAAGATTTCCATGCATTCCTCTAAAAATTCATAGAAAATAGCCATCATACAATGCTGGAAAGTCCCTAGAGCGTTAAATAATCTAAAAGGCATCCTTCGATAAGCGAAGGTACTAAAAGGACATGTAAAAGTGGTTTCATCTTGGTCCTTTGGTACAATAGGTACTTGAAAGTACCTAGAGAAACCATCCAAAAAGTAGTAATGAGATTTTCCTACAAGTCTCTCAAGCAACAGGTCAATAAAAGGAAGAGGGAAATGATCTTTTCGTGTGGCATCATTTAATCTTCTATAGTCCATACATACACACTAGGAATTTTGCACTCTTGTAGGAATAAGCTCATCCTTATCATTTCTAACCACAGTGACCCCACTCTTTTTAAACACTACATGTATTGGACTAACCCACTCGCTATCAGATATGGGATAGATGATCCTAGCACTCAGAAGTTTGGTGATTTCTTTCTTAACCACATCTAGGATAAGTGGGTTTAGTGTCCTTTAGGGCTATTTTACAGGTTTGGAACCCTCGCTCAGTAGGATCCTATGTGTGCAAGTAGCAGGACAAATCTCAAGTATGTCTGCTAAAGTCCACCCTATAGCCCTACTATGCTCTCTAAACATAGCAAGGAGTCTCTCTTCCTTACCGTTAGACAGGGAATTGTCAATTATGACAGATAATTGCTCATTAGACTCAAGGAAAGCATACTTTAAAGTAGGGTGTAGGGGTTTTAATTCAATCATAAGAGGTTGCACGATAGAAGGGATCAATTTATGAAGTTCAAGAGAGAGCAGATAACTCCCCTTTCCTTCAACCGATGATAGTTTAAGTTCCATGCGGTCAGCTTTACAATCTCCATCTATTCCAAGTGTTGAACCAACCTCAGGTTGATCTATAGCAACAGCTGCCTTGGATAAATCCTTCTACATACCTGAATCATCACTAGACAACAACTCATCAAAGTATCTCAAGGTATGATAAGAATTAAAAGTAGATAAGTTAGGAGATATAAGGGATTGAGAATAATCCTTAGAGTCAAGGTGTCTTTACATCAAATGAGTAGGTGGAATAGCTAAAAGTGGACCATGTTTGTTATCTTCAGCCAGACTTTTTTGTTGCGATGAAACAACTTCATCAATTGCCACGTCAGTGTTAGCCTCTACAATGCCAGAATCACTTGAAATATTAATAGAAAACCTTTCCCCAAGGGGGTCATCACTGACAATAGAAGGAATAGAACTCACATATAAGTCAGTAGATGATACAACAAATGTGTGTGGAATGGAAAGCATGTAATTAACTACTGTACAGCTAAGGCATGTTATGTCACCTCCATATGAGCAAGTGGAGGGACAAGAATAAAGAGATGAAAAGGAAGAAATGGTGTCATCCTCATCAGTAGAATCAAGTGAATACAGTTCAGAGACAAAGGAACCATCTTGCAATTCATATTTAGAGCAAGCATCATCAACAACAATATCAATCATGTTAACACCCAAAAGTGAGTAACCTTCATAAGGATGTTTCATTACTTCATACATATTAAAATAAACTTTGTGATCACCTATTTCCATTTTGATGGTGCCTTCTTTTATTCTAATCATGGTGTTAGCAGTCCTTAAGAAAGGTCTAGCAAGAATCAGTGTGGTGTCATGAACAAGTTCAGAAGACATGTCAAGCATATAAAAATCAACAAGAAAGACCAAATCCTTAACCTGAACCAAAATATCCTTTATAATGCCCTCAGGATGCCTAATAGACCTATCAGCCAACTAGAGTACTACAGTGGTAGACTTAAGTGCCTTGACTCTTAATGAAGTGTAAACAGACTTAGGCATGACATTAATAGCTGCCTATAGATCTAACAAAGCTCCCCCCATAGTAACTTTACCTATAGTGCAAGGGATAGTAAAGGATCCAGGGTCTTGGCATTTCATAGGATTTGAGGTTTAAATAAAGCAGACACATTTGAGCTTACTTGAACTCTTTTATTTGGCCTAAACTTCCTCTTATAGGTACATAGGTCTTTAAGATATTTGGCATAAGTAGGATCCCGTTTTACAAGATCAAGTAAAGGAATATTGACTTCCACTCTATTAAACAAATTGGTAATATCTTTTTAATGCTTAGTTTCAGTCATTCTTTTGCTCATCAAATATGAATTACGAAAAAGAAGGTCTTTAAGATTTACCTCCTTACCATGCTTGCTTGACTCAACATGCTCCCTTGTTGTTGTTTGTTCATGGTTTCTCTCAAAATTTGTTCCTTTCCTATTTAAAAATATGGACTCCTTTTTAGCTAATAATGCTCTCTCCTTAGAGCTTTCAGAATTCTTTACCTTTGCAGGTGTAGGAGGCAACTCATCACATTCAATCTCCTCATCAACGACTTCCTCATCCTCATCACTGAACTTCACTTGCTTCCCACTTCGAAGAGTGATGGCATTCAATCCCTTAGGGTTTATAACAGTGTTTGAGGGAATAGTGCCACTGCTCCTAGCTTGTTGCTCACTCATGTTATTGGATAGCTGTGTGACATAGGAGTTGATGTTTTTAGTCTTTGTCTCCCATTGCTCCATTCTTTTCTCTAGGGCATTGAATCTGGTAGCATTCTTAGAAGAGTCTTGTTAAATTAGAGAAGCTAGGGAATTGAACTAATTGTCATTAGAAATCCTCTCCTCCTTCGTCAATGCCATCATATTATGCAGGAGTTGATTTGTGTCTTCCTTTTGTGGAACAGTTAAAGCTTGCTAAAACTAGTTAGTAGATGGACCAGCCCCTCCACCTCGCTGAAATCTATTTAGAGGTATACTTTCTTCATTTCTCCAACCAAGTCGAGGATTTGATTTCCATCCCTCGTTATATTTATTAGAATAAAGGTCTCACTTTTGATTTGGCCGACACTGATAAACAATAGGTACGTTTTCATAACGATTGGGACAGATGCTAGAAATATGAATCACAGAACCAAAAGTTTTACAACTAGGTGCAGTAAGATCTAGGGTTTGGTGGATGATGCACACTCATATTTTTCAATTTTACAGTAATGAGGGATAGTTATGAAGTCATTTTACTCTCCAAAGAGTTGACCTTAGACTTAAGACTTGTCGTTCTTCTAGACTGAACTGTTGAAGCTCCCAACTCATGTACTCCTTTAGTGTCCATAGCACTGTACTACTGGTGATTCAAAGTCATTTTCTTAATCAGATCCTAAGTCTCTTCAGCGGTGAGGTCAATCAGTGAACCTCCTGATGTTGCATCCAACACCCTTGTCTTGACTCTTCAGCCCATCATAGAAGTACTACACCAACTGCTTGTCCGGTATTTGATGGTGAAGGCATCTTGACAATAAATCCTGAAACAGTTCCAATAATCGTAGAGGGACTCATCAAAGTCTTGTCGTGCAGAGTAAATCTCCTTTCTCATTGATGAAGTTCTGGAGGCAGAAATGTACTTCTCCAAGAATGCCTTTCTCAAATTTCCCCAGCTGTGGTAGGCATTCTCCACATATCTCGGAAGGCTCATGTACCACTCCTTTGCTTTACCCTCCAAGGATAGATGAAAGACTTTCCATAGCACTTAATCTAGAGAAGAGCTCACCGGTTTCATGCTCTGGTAAATCATGGACAGCGATTGCAAATGAATGTATGGATCTTCTCCTGTCAAACCATGAAATTTAGGAAAAGAGTTAATAAGCAATCCTTTAATCTCAAAATTCACATCAAAATTAGGGCAAATAGCAGTAAAAGGATCATAATTCACATCAGAGGTAGTAGCTTCCCTAATGGTCCTCCTTCTAAGGTTGCCATTGTTCTCACCAACTCACTCCTGCTCCCCATTACCTCCGTTACCACCATTCCTAGGTTGGCTAGCATTAAGGTTAGGGTTTTGTAGGTAAGTTGGGTTTTTAGCCATTATCTCACCTTTTAATGATTCACTCCCATTGCTTGACAGGCTAGACTCCACTAAGATATTCTCCTCTTCAACAACTACATTGTTTGTCCCTTCTACTCTCTTCCCCTTTCTAATTTTTCTCAGACTTCTCTCAATTTTAGGGTTGAAGGTTAAGAGTTTGGTTTTCTGGGGCATGCAAGGAAAAAATTCAATATATAATAAAAGTGAAAAAAATTGACTTGCAAGCACACAAAGTCAAGTAAAAAGATGAGATGTGATGGATGCAAGTGTATGGGTGTGTGAAAGTATATATTCATAGATAAAAAAAATTAAAATTGTGCAGGAAAGTTGGCTGCGGAGAAGCAAGGAGTTGGCCGTGGCGAACATTCACAGAAAGCAGCAAACAAGACTCTGAACTATGCAGATGCAAAATACTAAGTATGAGAAATGAAGAAAATCATTATCTTTATTTGTATGTCCAAAAATTTTGATGATATGCAAAATGAAAACCTATACTATTGACAAATATAAAGCTAAACTATCTAGGATGCAATCTAAAAAGGCTCTTAACCCCACTTAGCAGTAAAATGATAGAAGTTAACCTAGAGAACCAATTTCTTGGGTTCTCGGCAACGACACCATTTGATTCTAACCTAATCGTAAAGCCCTTGGAGGTTAAATCAAAATAATCCAAGGATTGCACTATAGGGTGCAACCCCGAGTCGATCACTTAATCAGAGCCTAAAATGAATGGACCTAAGTTAACCTATATGCCATGCAATGCAAGCTAATTGGAAAAAAGGGGGTTTTGATTTTTTTTAAATCATCAATTGAACTAAATTGAATTGTAAAAAGTATTTTTGGATTTTAGGGATATAAAAAATGGAAAGATGAAAAATAGGTGATTAAACAGTGATAGAATTCTCTTGAAAATGAGCTCTGGCTATTATAGTTCGAAATTGACTTTAGTGGGAGTAGAAATCACTAAGCTTCAAAATGGTAAACCGTAAAGTACTCTTTAAGTCCAGGATCTTAATCAATGGGACTCCATTTCTTAAGATCCTGTTAAGTGCTCTTAGTGTGTGTAATAGCATCAACCAATGTAATTGGTCAAATGAAATCCAGAATCAACTCAATATCAAACATAACCATACAAGATAAGAGAGAATCAATAAGATTACAAATAGACATATATGAAACTTCATATATTTAAGCTCAAAGTTCTACATAAACCAATCCAAACTACATATAATGAATATCCAACATTTGATTACAACTATAATCAAATAGCTCAACTACAAATTACAAATCCTAGACCTAGGAATTTATAAATTCATAGCTGAACCATGGATTAAATTACTCCCTTTTTAAGCTCATTGAACTCCAGCCATTGCTACGCTTTCAAAAGGAAAAGAAACACCTAGCCACGCATTGCACTCGAAAGCTTCACAACTGGGAATGAATCTAAGTCACCCATGGTGGAGGTTTGACAGTGGAAAAATGGAGGAAATTAGGGTTAGATGAGAGAAAGATGAGAGAGGACGGAGATGGAGGCTATCCCCTCCATTTTTTTATTGAAATCTCTCACTTATCCCAAAATAGGGTTTCTAAATCGGTATTTGGGTGTATTGGGTTGGTTTGCCCAAATGGGTAAGCAAAATTTCCAAAAATGGTTCAGGTCTGGGTTGCTAATTCGAAGGTTTTGCTGTGACGAAGGAATGACTTCGAAGCGGCGAACCATTCCCGAGAGGTCTTTGGTAATATTCCCTGGTTTCGCCAAGGCAAAACATTTTCTTTGCTACGGCAAATTTGCTATTGCTGATGCTATTGACCTTATGTGCTGCAATTTCTTGGTCTTCACTCTTGGCACTACTTCCTTAGTGTCCTGCAATGAAAAGCAATAGTTTATAGTATCAATTGTCTTAGAAACCAATTGGGTGCAATTAATAACTAATTATGACAATTTTTACCCTCAAACTACATTAATTCAAAACAAACACTCTTAAGCTAAATTAAGCACAATATCTAACAAAAAGAGCCAAAAAGTACAACAAAAACCATGAAAATATCATTAAATAATAAAGAAAATAAATATACTTAAATCATGGTTAAATAATTAATTTTGATATAACCAAATTATTATGTAAAATATGTATGTGATATTGTTATTGTACATATTTAGTATGTAACAATGAATAATAATAAACAATTAATATTAATACGTACTATTTAAATATACTAAAATTATAGTTAATTAATAAATTTTGATATAATTAATAGTTATTAGAATATAATAAATTAATTCAATTATTATTAGTAATTATTGGTATGTAATTAATTATTTGATTTATTAAAATATTGCTAATTAATTTTATATAAATTATATTTAGGCACAGGCGTAATTATTTAAGTGATTATTACTATATAATAATTAATGATAATTAATAATGGAAGATGATAAAAAGCATATTTGAGATCGGAATTCTATTTGTGACAGATTTCAGAGCATTTCCACTCCAAAATCCCTTGTTCAATGAGTTTTGGGGGTTAAGCGACAGCGAATTTCGAATTAGAGATTGCATTGGATTCAGGATGAGATTTGATTGACGAATCATCACGATGTGTGGTTTTGCGTAATGTTGGCCCCCGAATTTTTCTTGATGAATTACGCATGATTTAAATGAATTATGAGGTTTGATGGATTAATTTTTGGA
>JAOTAX010019984.1:0-12140 GCA_025629825.1 Erythroxylum guanchezii
TCTCACCACTTCACCAACTCCCCCACTCACTTTACACTCACGGCATCCTCACATGGAGAAGGCTTGAGTTTGCTTTAAGTAAACAAGAGCAAACACTTAAAGTAGGAGAGGTTTTAATAAGGTGGAGGAGAGTAGTACTTGACTAGACGAAAATCATTCAAAGAGGAAGGAGAGGGCGTTTTCGGATGGGAAGAAAAAGAGAGTATAAATGAAAGACAATGACTATGGCCTTGATATAATGAAGTGTCGTGATTGCCTATCAACACAAAGGGGTTTAACAACATTAAGGCTTAATACATGGTGAAAAAGGGTGACATGTGTCACAATTATAATGTTTCATTTAATTCATTCCAAATACATTAAAAAAAAACCCTAATATGAAATTGGACCTATTCAAGTCCAATGACCCTAATTTCAATCCCAAAATAACATACCCCATATTGCAGTACCATTGGGTAGCAATTTTCGCTACCGAAAAGCAATCGGTTCGCCACTTGACGATTTTTTCGGTCCGGGAATTTTCTCCGGAAAATTTCAGAAAAATTCGTATAATTCTCGTAAAATGTAAAACACACAAAAACACAGTCCAATAAATTTTTCAAATACAATTTCCACATTATTCACAAGAAAATTCCATTTAGGCCCAATACCGAGAAATAATCATGAATGCGTGTACAGTTATTTCATGTGCACTATTTTCACTGATCACCAGTACCAGTATACATAACAATCTCAAAGCAGTCCTAATCACTCTTACCCCTAGCCAATTTACTAATTTACCCTTCCCGTCGGGGTGGGATGTTATAGAAGAAATGGAGAGGTAAAGGTTTCGGTGTACCTTTTTGTGTATTGGCATAGTTTCAGTTTTGTAAAAACAAAGATGATGAATTTTTGTTTCAATGAATCTAGTTTCGGTGTTTTATGTAAAAAAAAGTGCTGGATTTTTGTTTCAAGGAATCAAGTTTCGGTTTTTATAAAATACTAAGTGCTGGTTTTTGTTTTAATGGAATGAGTTACGGTTTTAATGAAAATCTAGTGCTAGAATTTTTTGTCATGACAAAGATTCGGTTTTATGAAAATCTAGTGCTGGAATTTTTTATTTTCATAGGGACAAAATTCGGTTTTCATAAATGTCATTAAATTTTATTTACCGAATGGGCCTGATCATGTGAGCGTAGAGTTTGAAACGGAAGATCCAAGTCTAAGAAGAAGATTTTGGGCCTAAAAGGCTTGTAATTCCTTTTTTTTTTGGTTTCTAGGATGGACAATCAAAAGTGGCTTAAGTAGTTCATGTGATGAATGGATAAATGAATGCAAATAATATGTGATATTATGTGATTTCATGTCATTTAGAAAATTGCCAACCCTAGGCCTTGCCATGCATGCATTATGTATGAGATATATAATGAAACAATATAGGATGGATAATAAATTGCATCTAGACAAGATGGTATTTAAAACTTAAAGCCCAAAAAGATTAAGTGGGAGAGGATGCTCATGTGAGAGTCCACGGTCTCCAAATGATGGCCCATTTGCATGTGGTGAAGTGTTACTCCCCACCAGAGAGCATGAATCCTAGATCTTGCATGGTTTGAGTCTCCTTAACGATAAGTCCACTCATTGGTAGCAAACGTGACCTCTCACCGAGGCATGGTTTGCAAGTACCTTTAGTGAATGAATCAAATGATTAAACACTCAACATATTTTATCAATAACCTGCCCACTGTAGCTCTGTTGGTAAAAGTATGGACCAAATTATGATGCTTCTCAAAAAGTTAGCCATGAGATGCTTGGTAGTTTATTGAGTGGGAGGGTCCCAGTTTTTCTTTTAATGGATAAGATAGCCCACCGTCACTTAGTCTGTTATAGATAAGAAAAATAACCGTCATATAATGTTTTAAATTTTTTAAGTTTTGTTAAATCTATCATCATGCATACGTGCATCATGATTTTATACAAAGTTCCAATAGTATTAACTAGTATGCTCAAGTTTTAATAATTTATATTTTCAGACATAATCAACCACAAAATGAATACTCTCACTTTGCTCTTGACAAATAACAAATTCGAAAACAGAGACAATTTTAATAAATAGAGACGTAACCTTGACATTGTTCTCTAATATAAATATATTTCATGGGTATTAACTAAAATGAGCCTACACCTCTGGGTGGAGATTCAACTCCTGAGCAAGTCTAACAACATGAGCATTGGCAGAATGCTGACAAGACTACTAAGTGTTATATTCTAGCTTCTGTCAGCAGTATGTTGTAAAAGCAAATTGCTTGTATAAAAACTACTAGTGCAATGGTTCATCACCTACATGAGATGTTTAGTGTGAGGACCAGGTCCACAAGAGTGAAAGCTATCCAAACCTTTCATAATCTCATATAGAAACCTGGTGAACCGGTGCGGGATTACATGATGAAGGTAATCTCTGCGGTCATTGAGGCTGAGATGCTTGTGGCGGATATGGATGTGGACACACAGATGATTATGATCATCAGTAGCTTAAATACTTCTTTTCAGCAGTTTAAGTTGGACTATATGCTCAATAGCAAGGATTACACCTTGAGTGAGTTAATGAATACCCTCTAGAGCACGGAGGAGATATTGAATATCAAGGCTTATCATCCAGAAGCTAATGTAGCATCTTCTTTTAAGCCTAAGGTAAGGGCAAGCAGAAGAAGAAGGGTGCAATGAAAAAGAAGGCCCAAATAGGGGTCAAACCCAACCCATGAAAAAGCAGGTGAAAGAGAACATCAAAGGAAAGTGTTTCCTGCTGGACCACACTTTTGGAGCCATAAGAGGGTCGAATCTCATTGAAAATTTTCTTAAACAATAAACGCACATGCAGAAAATCGATAATCAAATCGGCCCGATTTATTTAAAACTATTTCAGTCACAAAAGATACAAACATTATTGAACACATCAGAGTTTTAGTAATCACTTGGGCCCATTATAGAACAAAATGCTTGCTTCATAATATCTTTACATTTCAAAAACCACCCTTTTGGCTATTACAAAAAACAAAATACACATGATACAATTGAATGCTTATGCTTAATATGATTCTAGATATCAAAAATTTCCGAACTAACTTAATTACAAAAGTCTTTATTCTTGGTGTTTGCCAAACTTTGCAGTGATCAATGTTGCTATGCTTTTTCTTCACCTGTAGAGTGGAAGGTAATGGGGTGAACTGCAAAGACCGGTGGCTTATATATTTATAGCCATTAGCAACGAGCCATACAATTCAAGCACACACATATATATGTATATCATATATATATATCTATCCCAATTAATCTAGCAAGTCTAGCACAAAGTTCATAATTCAAAAATGTGATCACATAGAACATCCATTAAAACATGCCACTCAATTATTCATTATACTTGACAAATCGAATATGCAATGCACAACCAATTGGCTTGAGGGTTCCATGGAAACAGAATGGAGAAACCGAATCTACCCTATGAACATAATGAGTCTATTTTCGGAGCTCATATGCTACAAGCGGGCAGCCGGAGAAGGCTCTTGTCAACGTGCACGTGACGAACAGAATGGTTCCACTCTTGCCAAACAAAAGCACATAATCATGCTCAAAATCATTTTATCAAATACTTAAATCATTGTATTATACTTTCATACTTTTCATTTAAACATAATGTCGTGAAATATTTCAAGGCATAACATGATCAAAGTCACAATTCAATTATATCAAAATGTCATACATCTTTCAAGGAATGACATAAAACACATCATAGCAATTCACAATTTAGCAATTCAAGCATATACACACACATAGGCAAAATGGCCATTTACACAATAACCATAAATATATTACCCACCTAAATTTGCTTGCAAAATCTGAGTCAAGGTTGTCTTTTCCCTTGCTCTTGGATAGGATTCTCTTGGTTTCCTAAAACAAACCAAGTCTCATTCAATAAGAATCCAATAGAAAATCCCACAATGCAAAATCACTAAAATTGATTCTAGAATACTTAGACCCAAACATTTTCTAAACTTCATGAACTAAAATCCTTTCAAAAATTCAAAAGATTCAAAATGATCTCACCTTCATTCTTCACCAAATGAAGGGATCTTTGGCTCAAAGGGAAGCTCTTTTCTTTCTCTGCCTTTTTCTCTTCTTGAACAACTCCAAAATCTTTCTTCAAGACTAAGAATAATTAAACCCTAGTTCAACTCTCTTCTTTTCTCTCAAACCACCAAACTCTCCTGCTCTTTCTTTGTCATTTTTATTATTCTCTTCTTTTATCCCTCCATTTTCATTTTTCTTCTTCATTTATAAGCAAGACAATACTTCTTCTTCCAATTATGCCCTTAATGATTGAGAATTGTCCAATTTGCCCTTCCATTTATGCCTTATGTCTTTTGTGCTTAAGTGTCTTGCCAAAATTACCCTTGAACATTCTGACATAACACTTTCTTCTAGAAAATGTTTCCCGTTATCTTAAGTTTCTAATGACACCAAAATCATTCAATTTAGTTCAGAAATTCGAAAGTTGCATCCCAAACATTTCAGACTATTGTTAGACTGAAATAGTACACAATACCCAATTTCCATCCAGAATTTGAAAGTCTTAGAGACTAAATAAAATTTCAATTTCTTTACAACATTTGTAGCTCTATGTCTCTAGTTTATTTTGAAATAAGAATCACCACATTCAAAGCTCTACGGTTCCAGAAATCATCAAAATACCAAAGTATGTTTAGTAAAACATCCAATTTATACTCTTCCAATCGATACCCTTACTTTGATTCAAACACTCTTTTTCAAATCAATACCAAAAGCTATAAAATTTCATGAAGACATAAAAAGAAATGTGTTAGGAGTCTATTGGTCTAAGATTCACTTCAATTGAAGGTCGGATAACAAAATTATGGCCGAAATAATCAAACAAGATTTGGTCCTCAATCATATTGAACCTATCTTGGGACAATTAGTATAACTTTCACTAAAAATGTCTGATCAAGATCATTCTTGGATAATTTGAAAGAAGACTTCAAGATCTATAACTTTAATGAAGACCTACAAGACAAATCCGATCATCTACAGGATCAAAAATAGGAACAGACGATATGACATCACTTATAGACGATATGACATCACTTATAGACGATGTGACGTTATCAGACAATATAGAATTAGGAAAATTGCCAGAACTTTCCCTACAGATATCTGATTAAGGTGTTTTTTGGATAGTTTGGAAGAGGACTTCAATAATGACAACTTTCATGAAGACCTTGAAGACACATTCGATCATATACAAGGTCAAAAATAAGAACAGACGATATGACATCACTTATAAATGATGTGATGTCATCAGATGATATAGAATTGGGAAAATTGCCATAACTTTCCCTAAAGTTATTGGATTAAGGTGTTATTTAGATAGTTTGAAAGACAACTTCAAGGTCGACAACTTTCGTGAAGACCTCGAAGACAAATTCGATCATATATAGGGTCAAAAATAGGAACAGACGATATGATGTCACTTATAAACGATGTGACATCATCAGACGATACAGAATTGATAAAATTGCCATAACGTTCCCTATAGATATCGGATTAAGGTTTTCTTTGGATGGTTTGAAAGAGAACTTCAAGATCTACATCTTTCATGAAGACCTTGATAGATTCTATGATATGAGGGGTACAGAAGGTCAAACATAGAAGAAGCAGAAGTTAAACATAGACGATATGACATCATCATAGACAATACATTTTACAGATGATATGACGTCATCACAGATGATACGATGTCATCATATAGAACATTCATCAAAACATGACACTCAATTATGCATTATACTTGACAAATCGAATATGCAATGTACAACCAATTGGCTCGAGGGTTCTATGGAAACAGAATGGAGAAACCGAAGTTTACCCCATAAACAGAATGAGTCCATTTTCGAAGCTCATATGTCATAAGTGGGCAGTCAGGAGAAGGCTCTTGTCAATGTGCACGTGACGAATAGAATGGTTCCACTCTTACCCAAACAAAAGCACATAACCATGCTCAAAATCATTTTATCAAATACGCAAATCATTTCATCATACTTTCATACTTTCCATTTATACAAAATGCCGTGTAATATTTCAAGGCATAACATGATCAAAGTCACAATTCAATTATATCAAAATTTCATACATCTTTTAAGGCATGACATAAAACACATCATAGCAATTCACAATTTAGCAATTCAAGCTTATACACGCACATAGGCAAAATGGCCATTTACACAATAACCATAAATATATTACCCACCTAATTTTGCTTGCAAAATTCAAGTCAAGATTGTCATTCCCCTTGCTCTTGGATAGGATTCTCTTAGTTCCCTAAAATAAACCAAGTCTCATTCAATAAGAATCCAATAGAAAATCCCACAATGTAAAATCACTAAAATTGATTCTAGAATACTTGAACCCAAACATTTTCTAAACTCCATGAACTAAAATCCTTTCAAAAATTCAAAAGATTCAAAATGATCTCACCTTCATTCTTCACCAAATGAAGGGATCTTTGGCTCAAAGGGAAGCTCTTTTCTTCCTCTACCTCTTCCTCTTCTTGAACAACTCCAAACATTTCAGACTATTGTTAGATTGAAACAGTACACTATACCCGACTTCCATCCAGAATTTGAAAGTCTTAGAGGCTGAATTAGATTTTTATTTGTTCATACCATTTGTAGCTACATGTCTCTATTTTATTTTGAAACAAGAATCATCTCATTCGGAGCTCTACCAATCTAGAAATCATCAAAATACCAAAGCATGTTCAGTAAAACCTCTAATTTATACTCTTCCAATCGATACTCTTACTTTGATTCAAACACTCTTTTTTGAATCAATACCAAAAGGTATAACCTTTCATGGAGACGTAAAAAGAAATGTGTTAGGAGTCTATTGGTCCAATATTCACTTCAATTGAAGGTCGGATAACAAAATTATGGCCGAAAGAATCAAACAAGATTTGGTCCTCAATCATATTGAACCTATCTTGGGACAATTAACATAAATTTCACTAAATACGTCGGATCAAGAACATTCTTAGACAATTTGAAAAACAACTTCAAGATCAATAACTTTCATGAAGACCTTGAGGAAAAAATCGATCATCTATAGGGTCAAAAATAGGAAAGGAAGATATGACATCATTTATAGACGATGTGTTGTCATCAGACGATATAGGATTAGGAAAATTGCCATAACTTTCCCTAAAGATATCGGATTAATGTTTTCTTTAGATCGTTTGAAAGAGGGCTTCAAGATCTACAACTTTAATGATGAACTCAAAGACAATCCGAACATGTAGACGGTCAAAAATAGGAACAGACAATATGACATCACTTATAGATGATGTGACATCATCAGACAATATAGAATTTGGAAAATTGCCATAACGTTTCCTATAAATATCGGATTAAGGTGTTATTTTAATAGTTTGAAAGAGGATTTCAAGATCTACAACTTTTATGAAGACCTAGAAGACAAATTTGATCATATACAGGGTCAAAAATAGGAACAGACGATATGACGTCAGTTATAGATGATGTGACATCATCAGACAATACAGAACTTGTAAATTGCCATAAAGTTTCCTACAGATGTCGGATTAAGGTGTTCTTTGTATAGTATGAAAGAGAACTTCAAGATCTACAACTTTTATGAAGACCTCGAAGACAAATTCGATCATATGTAGGGTCAAAAATAGGAACAAACAATATGAGATCACTTATAGATGATGTGACATCACCAGACAAATAAAATTGGAAAAATTACCATCACGTTCCCTGCAGATATTGGATTAAGGTGATCTTTGATGGTTTGAAAGAGAACTTCAATATATACAACTTTCCTGAAGACTTTGAAGACAATTTCTATCATCTAAGGGGTTAAAAATGGACCAGATGATTAGTGTACAGAAGGTCAAACATAGAAGAAGCAGAAGGTCAAACATAAAAGAAGCAGAAGTCAAACATAGATGATATGACGTCATCACTAGACGATATGAGGTCATGACGGACAATACATTTTACAGAAGATATGACATCATTACAGACGATATGATGTCATCATAGATGATACATTTTTACAGATAATATGACGTCCTCATAGACGATATGACGTCATCACAGATGATACTATCTATACTCCTGAACATCTCCACTTATAAAGACCATAACTTTTAACTCCAATGTCTAAAATGCTATATACTGTTGGAAAGATAAAAGAAAGCCCTAAACTTTATAGAAGAAAGCCTTGCCTAATTCTATATAGATCAAACCAAAATTTCCCCTGAAGTCAGAACATGAACTTTACATTCCTCCACCAATGTACTGCACCCAATTCTCAACTTCATGACAAATTTTGAGATTCTTCAAGATAGAATTTAAATTTGATATCTACATAAGAAATGTAGCCATATGATTCTATTTTAATCGAAATTAAGAATCATTTCATTTAGATAACTAGAGAAAACATTGTGGCTAAAAGACTAAAGCATACTCAGTGAACATTTTCCAAATCAACTACCCATTTTGCTTCAAAAATCTTTCCTTAATACAACTCATACCAAGGTCACCTTTTCTACTTCATTTACTCCTCATTCTAGACTCCATTTCAAATCAATATCATCCTTAAAGAAATTATAGTCCATGATTAATCATGAACACTAATAATAGAACATACGCACACACACACACACATATATATCCTTCATCAACTTACTACACATATTCAACTTCTTTTTTTTTGCTTTCATTTTACTTCTAAATTTCACCTTAATTCTTCCCATTTCAAAATCTCTTATCCACTAAAAACACCAAACCAAAACATGAATCTAATCCCATTTCTCATTCACTACTTTACTCTTGTCTATCATTTCTAATTCAAAAATTTTCATTCATTTGTTCTTTACTCATGAGTAATCGCCAAAAATTTCTCATTCAATAGTTTGAACTTCTAAGAAAACGTTCACGGTCCAACATTTCCATGGTGATGAGATGGGCCACTGGAAAAGAAACTGTCCAGTCTACCTTGATTCTTGGATATTAGATTTAGGAGCCACTAACCATGTTTGCAATTCTTTGCAGGGGTTCCAGTAAAGGAAAAGACTACCTAAAGGCTAGTTTCAAGTCAGGATAAGAAATGGATCCTATGTTTTAGCAAAATCAGTGGAAGTAGTTATCTTGGACTTTCCTAGTGGTCATAGGTTATATTTAGAGGATGTTTATTACATGCCAATAATTGTAAAGAACATGATTTCTATTTTTTATCTATTAAAATCTGGTTATTCCTTATATTTTGAAAATGTTGTTTCAATATATGAGAATAAGGCTTTTATTTGTGATGCGATAATTAAACAGGGATTGTTCTTTATAGAACCTATGAAAGGCTCCCTAAACACCACAGAATTGATAAAACCAAGACATTCCAATGTCTCTAGCATTAATTCAAAATATCTGTGGCACTTAAGAATGGGTCATATCAATCAGAAAAGACTTAACAGGTTAGTAAAGGATGAGATCCGTATGGGCTTGGATAATGATCCATTACCCACCTGTGAATCTTGTATTGAAGGAAAAATGACCAAAGCCTCATTTTCTTCTAAAGGAAACAAATCTGAATCCATATTGGACCTAGTATATACTGATGTGTGTGAGCCCATGAACGTACAAGCTAGAGGAGGTTATGAATATTTCATAACCTTTATAAATGATTACTCAAGACATGGCTATTTGTTTTTTATGTATAAAAAGAGTGAATCCTTTGAAAAGTTCAAAGAATTGAAAGCTGAAGTTGAGAAGCAACTAGGCAAGCCATTAAAACAACTTCGATCATATCGAGGCAGTGAGTACTTATCTGAAGAGTTCCAACAATATTTAATTGATAATGGAATTGTTTCCAATTTGTCAGCTCCTCGAACACCTCAACAGAATGTTGTAGTAGAGAGGAGAAATAGGACTCTATTAGAAATGGTAAGATCAATGATGTCCTACGCTAGCCTTCCAGAATCGTTCTGGGGTTATGCCATACAAACGACATCATATCTTCTTAACTTGGCTCCATCCAAATCGGTGCCTAAAATGCCTAGGGAGTTATGGACCAGCTAAGTGCCTTCATTGAGGCACTTAAGGACTTGGGGCTATCCAGCCCATGTTCTAAAGCCTGAATCCACAAAGATGGAACCAAGGTCAGAAGTATATCTGTTTGTAAGATATCTTACGGGAACTCGAGGGTACTATTTTTACAGTTCTTAGGATAGGAAGGTATTTGTGTCGACAAATGCGACCTTCTTAGAGTAAAAGTTTGTGAGAAATCACAAAGGAAGAAGTGAAGTAGTACTAAAGGAGTTAGCTATTTCATCTAAACCAAGAGTTTTTTTGGATATGACGGAACAAGATGTCGAAATGGATTTAAGAGTTGAATCGAAAGTGCAACCTAAACATCAAGTTGTGCCTAGACGTAGTGGGAGGGTTGCGAGATAGCCAGATAGGTATCTAGGTCTAGGAGAAGGGTTAATTGCCATCTTAGACTAAGAAGAAATGGAACCCATTACGTATACTCAGGTTGATAATGATGTTGATGTAGAAAAATGGTTCAAGGCGATAGAATCGGAAATAGATTCCATGTACACTAATGAAGTCTGGGTCCTTATAGATCTACCACCAGGTCTAAAAGCCAGAGGGTGTAAATGGATGTATGAAAGGGAAAGAGGATCAGACAAAAAGGTAGAGACATTTAAAGCTAGATTCGTAGCTAAAGGCTATACTCAAAAAGAGGGTATAGACTATGAGAAGACTTTTTCTCCGGTTGCCATGCTTAAGTCCATTAGGATTCTTTTAGCCATAGTAGCCTGTTTCGATTATGAAATATGAAAAATGGATGTCAAGATTGCATTTCTTAATGGGATCTTGAGGAGACCATTCATATGGCCCAACCAGAAGCATTCATTAAGCCAAGTAATGAGCATAAGGCTTGCAAGTTGCAAAGGTCCATTTATGGACATAAGCAAGCCTTTAGGTCTTGGAACATTAGGTTTGATAAGTCTATCAAAACCTATGGGTTCATACAAAACCTAGATGAGCCTTGTTTCTATAAAAAGATACAAGAAGGAAAGGTTATTTTTCTAATCCTGTATGTTGATGATAGTCTGCTCATTGGGAATGATGTGGGAATGTTATCTACGGTTAAGGGATAGCTGAGTGAACAGTTTTCAATGAAGAATTTGGGAGAGGCTAACTATGTTCTAGGGATCAAACTTATAAGGGATCGTAAGAACAAATAGATAGCCTTGTCTTAATTTACTGAAATTGAGAATATGCTCAATAAGTTCGCCATGCAAGATTCCAAGAGGGGTCTCATACCTACTAGACATGGAATCAAACTTTCAAAGGAACAAGCCCCTAAAACCCAAGAGGAGGTTGAACGCATGCGTAACATTCCATATGCTTTGGCAGTTTGATGTATGCAATGCTTTGCACTAGACCGGATATCTGTTACACAGTGGGACTGGTAAACAGATTTCAATCCAATCCAGGAATGGAACATTGGACTATGGTTAAGTGTATACTTAAGTATCTTCATAGGACAAAGAACTTAATGCCTGTTTACTCAGGAAGTAATCTTATTCCGACAGGATATACGGATTCCGATTTCCAATCAGATGTTGATTCAATGAAATCAACTTCTAGTTCTATATTTACTTTAGAAGATGGAGCCATAGTTTAGAGGAGTGTCAAGCAATCTTGTATTGTTGATTTGACTATGGAGGCTGAGTATGTTGCCTGCTTGTGAAGCAGCAAAGGAAGTAGTCTGGCTCCTCAAGTTCCTAAATGATTTGGAGGTTGTTCCCGAGGTAGAAAAAACCATTACACTTTATTGTGATAATAGTGGGACAGTGGCTAATTCTAAAGAACCTCGAAACCATAAAGCTGCCAAACATATTGAGTGAAAGTATCATCTCGTAAGGGAGATAATACAACGTGGAGAGGTGAATGTGGTAAAGATTCCCACAGAGTAAAACCTTATTGATCCGTTCACAAAGACATTGACTCAAAAGAGCTTTGAGGGTCACCTAGAAGGGATGGGAATGAGGGATATGTCAA
>JAOTAX010020021.1:0-12139 GCA_025629825.1 Erythroxylum guanchezii
TTTCTTGAAATTTTCAAGGGCAGTTAGGTTTAAGTCTTAATCAGTGTACGCTCACCACTAGTGTGTGTTAGCAGCCAATGTCAGGTTTAGGATTTTCTAGCAGGGCCAGTGTCTCGGGAACAGGCTTCAGCAGGGCTCGTATCCCGGGACCGCTGGGCTTCAGAAACGTGATCCGATAGATATGGGCTAGCCCGGTATCACAAGGGATATGGGCCAGTAAAAAGGCACTCGGTCACAACAATAATAAAAGAAAGAGAGTCTTATAAGCACTACATATGCACATGACATTTATGATTTAAATAGCTGACTGATTTTTGAATGTGATATGTGTTGAATATGAAATGTGAAATGAATGCTCAAGTGATATGTGATGATTCATGATTATCAATGAAATGATGTGAATCATATGATTATATGAATTGTATGCGTTATGTGATCGAGTGAGCCATCGAGGATGGTCAGTCACTGAGTTTGCAAAACTCAACAAAAATTTGCAATATTTTTTAGGCTCAGAAGAGTTACCCTGTTAGCTAAACGGGAGTATAGCCACCGTATTCAAGTAAGAGATAGAGGTCAGGATCAGTCACGTCTACATTTGTATTTTTTTTATTTTGCATCAAATTGAGTCTTCTACAATTATTATAACTTATGTATTCGAATATTTCTATTTTGTAATAACTTTCCAAATTGGAAATATTTGTAAATGATTTTTTCAATGTAATGAAATTATGACTACAATGTAAATGATTGAAAAAGTTTATGAATAAAGTGGACCCAATTTGATTATGGATTTTCGCATATGTGTGTTGTTTAAAAAAAAATTGTAATGAGATTTTTCTAACTGGCTGTTTTAGCATATCACTCTTGCAGGGTGCATACTCGAATATCACTCAGGATGTCGGGTACGTGTCTTGTGAGAGTGGGGTGTTATAATAATACTTGAAGATCACAATTTTGTCATGTAAGGAGAAGAAGGAGTCGAGCCAGCAACCCTAAACAAAGTCACTTTTTGGGAGGCAACCTAAGGGAAGTAAATTTCTTTTCTTTACATTTTCACATTTCTTTTTATATGCATGTATGTTCTTTGTTGGTTTGTTTCTTGCCTGTTTTAAGTTTTCAATCAAAATGAGAGAAAGAATAAAATAACAAAACAAACATTTTCTCTTTTCTGTTGATTCTAGGGCTATATAGTTATTATTAGAGATTGAATTGACTAAAAAATTTGATAGCAATTTTAGCATGTACTTTTTCTCTATTTTTTTTTGTCGATGTGCATTGTCTTTAGAAGAATAATAATTAGTGGCAGACAAAATTGGTTAGATTTTGAGCCTTATTTGACTGACACCATCATTTCAGTCTCATTGTCTTTTGATAATGTGTGACCTTCATGACATGTACATTGATTCGCGGTTTGTCTTTTATTTTTACCCTTAGAGGTCGAATAAAAAATTTAATTCCAAGGATTACAATATAGAGTGCAACCTTGGGTTGTCTCACTTAATTGAAACCTAATGCAATGGACCTAAGCTAGCCTAAATGTCATGAAATGCAAACTAAATTGGTTAGGAAGGGGGTTTTTGTATTTTAAGAAAACTAACAAAATTGAACTAATTGTAAGAGAAGTGTGTAAAAAGTATTTTTGGATTTTGAGGAAAAAAATTGAAAATTAAAATAATGATCAAATGTGAGAAAATCCTCTTGAAAATTAGCTTTAGCTATTATAGTTCAAAATAATCTTGGTGGGAGTGAAAATCACTAAGTTTTCAAATGATAAACCTTAAAGAACTCTTTAAGTCCAAGGTTTTAATCAATGAACTCCATTCTTAAAACCTTGTTGAATGCATCTTAGTGTGTGTAATGCGTAAGTGATTGGCTCTTGTTTGATCTTAAGATTAATCCCTTGGAAACCGAATCAAAAATTTAAATCCAAGGATTGCAATATAGGATGCAACCTCGGGTCATCTCACTTAATCGGAACCTAGCAAAAAAGGTCTAAGCTAGCCTAATTGTCAAAAATGCAAACCAGGTTGATAAAAATTAAGAAAATTAAACTAAATGAAAGAAAAATGTATAAGAAGGTATTTTTGGATTTTTGGGAAATGAAAAGTGAAAACTTAAACAATGATCAAATATGATAAAATTCTCTTGAAAACGAGCTTTGGCTATCATAGTTCAAAACAAATCTTTCGGGAGTGAAATTAACTAAGTTTTCAAATGATAAACCTTAAAGACTCTTTAAGTCCAACATTTTAATCAATGAACTCCTTTCTTAAAACCTTGTTAAATGCACCTTAATGTGTATTAATGGATGAGCTAATGCAAGTGGTTAATATGGATCAAGCTTAATCTCAATATCAAACACAACTAGGCAGATAAAAGAGAGTTAACACAATCTCGACAAAGACATATATGAAACTTCATATATTAAGCATCAAAGTTCTACATAAGCAAATCCATAACACAAAGCATTGTTCAAGCTAATCTAACTACACAGCCGTAAACCCTAATTCAGAAATTTACAACTATACAGTTAAATTTGACAATATAAAACAACTCCCCTTTGAAGCCCATTAACCTCAAGCCATCACTACATCTTTAAGAGGAAACGGTGATTCAGCCATGCATGACTTCAGAAATCCTCACAATCGCAAGAGCTCCAATGTCACCCATGGTAGTAGTAGCGACAGACGATGAAGTTAGCAATGAAGGTAGGCAAAGTTGATGGATGAAGGTCGAGGGTGAGAGGAAGTGATCGTGAGGGTGTCGGCCGAGATGTGTCTCTCCTTTCTGCTGAAAATAATTATATCCTTCTGACCTAATTTTGAAACATTTAAAATGTTGGGTCGTGGATCGGGTCAAAACAGTGAGGGAATTTCCCAATTTAAGTCCGGGTTTCTGACAGTTCGTCACAGCGGCAGGCAAGTTGCGACGCGGCGTACGCTTTCTGGATCTTTCGTCGCGGCGAGCTTTTCCTTCATGTTGCGCCACGGTGGGCATCCTAAAGCTCACGTCCTCATGTTGACTCCGTGGACTCCTTTCTCCTTGAGACTTCTACAATCAAAAATATCAATTTGCAGTATCAATTGTCCTTAGAAAAATTTATAATGCAATTAATGTCAATTTGCAACAATTTTTATTATCAAATTGCATAAAATATAAGCACACACTCAAGGACTAATTTAAACACAAAACCAAGAATTAAGAGTCAAACAGAAAATTAAAAACTATGAAAGTGTCACCAATTTATATAATAAACTTGTTCTCAATCAGTAAGTTAATGCCAGTGGTCAATTTGGGATCTAACATCATCTCAATGTCAAACATAAATAGGTAGATAAAAGAGAATTAACAAAATCACAAAAAGACATATATGAGACTTCATATATTCAAGCTCTAAGTTCTACATCAACAAACCTAGTAACACAATAAATTGTTCAACATTTGATTAAACTATAATCAAGAAAATCCAACTACAAAGCATAAATCCTAATTAAGGAGTTCATAACAATGTAGCTAAACACGAGTAACTACTCCCTTTTGAAGCCTATTGAACTCAAGCCATTGCTACATCTTCAAGAGGAAAAGGTGTTTAGCCAAGCATTACTTCGGGAGAGTTAATAGCCAGAAACCCACTAAAAGCATCCATGGCAGCAACTGATGATGAAAGAGTTGGCGATGAAAAATGGAAGAGAGGTGATGGATGATGATCAAAGTTAAGAGAGAGAGAGAGTCGAGTGTGGTGAATGTTGTATATGTCTTGTGGTTGTTTGCTCTTAACCTAATTTGGTAGGTTTTAAATGAAGGATGGTTGGATCAGATAGTGGGTAATTTTTTCAAAAATAGTTCAGGTTTTTGAAAGTTTGTCGCGACGAACTTTTCCTGAAAGATTTTGCTTCATTACTGGTTCCTTCGCCGTGGCGAAAGAATTAAACTTCGACGCAGCAAACTGTTCCCGAAAGTTTAGCTTGGATTCCTTTGTGTTTTGCGGTAGCGAACTTCTTGTTGCGCTTATTCTCTTGTTGACTTCACTTTAGCCTTCTTTGACTTTACATCTTCTTCTTGAGTCCCTTCCCTTTGAGGTTCCTACAATGAACAATGGTAGTTTGTAGTATCAATTGTTCTGAGAAAATTAATTAGTGTAATTAATACGAATTTGTGACAATTTTTACTAGCAAACTACATAAAATAAAAGTTCATACTCGAGAGTCAATTTAAGCACAAAATCTAGAAATAGGAGTCAAAAAGTGTAGTAAAAGTCATGTAAGTGTTGCCAATTTATATAATAAACTTGGGCTCAATCAAATTCCCCAAAAAATTCCGACTATGCTTAAAATAAAAGTAGGAAATTTGCAAAAATCACTTTCTTAGAAATTAATCAAAGCAAACTAAAAGAGTGCTAAGAAAATAAACACTATAAGAATGTAATCCAAGAGATTGAGCAAAAGAGATTTGACTCAAGGTAAGGTGTTTGTTCTATTATGTTAACAAAATTCTAGTTCATCAAGCTTTGATTAAGAATTGAAACAAGTTCTAAAGAGATATGAAATAAGCAGATACACAAAACAAAATGAAGAATTCAGGCCCAAATATCCTTCCAACAAGGTTAATATCTCAATGAACAATCTTAAAGTTTAAAAACATAAAGTGCTACTTTGTCAGCATACCCTCACTTACTTTGTGTTGAAAACATTGAAAATGAAATTAGCCAAATCTGACTATCATTTAAAAAATGGGAGGTGTTTTCAAAAACACAAGAATCACTTTGAAACTCATAAAATCTTTGAGAAACAAGAGTGACAAGAATCTAATTAGGGAGAATTGTAGAATTGAGGCAATTTTTTTTTAAAAAAAATCATTTCTGCAAGAGTATGGCGTCGTGGCGAAACCAAAGTTTGTTACGACAAACAATTCAGCACACAAGAAAAACATGGATTCAGCACATGGCCACAGCGAAGGCATAGTGGGCGAAAAACAATAGAAACTTAATTTACCTCATCACCAAGTTTAAAATTTGGAAATTATGCACAATTGACTTAGCACAAACATTTAAATGGCCAAAATGAAGCACAAAAAGAATGGCAAAGTGGGAAAACCTCCCCTACTCTTAAACATCACATTGTCCTCAATGATGAAATAATCAGAACACAATAACAACAGGAATATCAGGGGCAAAAAGAGACAAAAGGGACTTTTATTGGAATGTAAAGCTACTGATGAAATTAAAAACACAACTATCTTCCTACTGGTTTCTCTCCCACACTTGTTTAGTAAAGAAATACATCAAACATTGCATAACTAGTCAAAGTACCAAAGTAAATAAACAACTGAAGGAGAGGAGGAACCTGATATTTATGGCGGTTTTTTATTCTCATGGTAGAGCTTTAATAGGTGGCCATTCACTTTGAGTTGGGTTTAGATTTTTTCATGTAAAAGCTCGACCATACCAAAGTTGTGCACTTTAGTGACCAAATACGGTCCATCCCAACGAGTATTGAATTTTCCATGTTTAAAGGTGAAACGAGCCATAAATAATAGGACTTTGTCCCCTTCCTTGAAGCTCTTTCTCTGAAGAATCTTATCATGCATCAATTTTGTCTTCTCTTTGTAGAGTTGAGAATGTTCATATGCCTCTAACCTTAACTCCTCTAGTTCTTGCAGTTAGAGCTTCCTCTCCATACCAGAAGATTCCAAGTCCATGTTGCAATGCTTCACCACCCAATAAGCTTTATGCTCCAACTCCACAGACAAATGGCAAGCTTTTCGTAGATTAAACGATAAGGGGACATGTTTATTAGGGATTTGTAAGCGGTACGATAGGCCCATAGTGCTTCTTCGAGGCGTAAGCTCCAACTTTTTTTCAATGGCTTTACCATTTTCTCTAAGATGTGCTTCACCTCTCTATTTGAAACTTTAGTTTGACCATTGGTTTGTGGATGGTAGGTAGTGAAGACTTTGTGAGTAACTCCAAACTTGGAAAATAAGTTACCAATGACTCCATTTAAAAAATGTGTCCCTCTATCACTAAACACAGCTTTAGGAATCCCAAATCGACAATAAATGTTTGACTTAAGGAATTTGGATACTGCTTGTGCACATCATCTTTTCTTGTAGGAACAGCCTCTATCTATTTGGATGAGAGAATATAAACAAGGTCAAAGATGGGGGAAAGGGACCCATGAAATCAATTCCACATACATAAAAGATTTCGCAAAATAAAAAAGGTTGTTGTGACATTTCATGTCGTTTTCCTAACCCTTCAAAATGTTGACATTTATCGCATGATCGACAAAGTTAAATGAATCCTTAAAAAGGGTAGGCCAATAAAACCAAAATCTAGAATTTTTCTAGATATTCTCGTCGCACTGAAATGCCCACCACAAACCATTGAATGACAAGTTGAAATTATAGCATCAAATTCCTCATTAGGCACGCATTTTCGGATTACCTAGTTACTACACAGTCTCCATAGATGAGGAGCATCCCAGATGTAATGTCAAGCTTTGTTTTTTAGTTTTTAAGCCTGTGCCTGTGACATAAAAGGAGCAGTTAGTCCATTCATAAGATAATTGACGATATGTGCAAACTAAGATTCTTTGAAAACTGAAGCACATAGAAATAAATCAGGAAAAGAATCGCAAGTCAGTTCAAAAGAGTCCACTCCCCATGTATCGTCTGCTAGCTTACTTAAATGGTTAGCTACATGATTTGCCACTCCAGCTCGATCCTTTATCTTAATATCAAATTCTTAGAGAATCATTGTCCATCGTATCAATCTAGGCTTCGACTATGGTTTCTTGAGGAGATATCGAATAGCTGCATGATCAGTAAAAATGATTACATGTGAGTTTAAAATATATTGTCTGAATTTTTCTAAAGTAAAAACTACTGCAAACAGCTTTTTCTCAGTTGTTGTATAGTTAATTTAAGCTGGATCCAGTGTTTTCGAGGTATATGCGATAACTCTTACTAGTTTCTCCTCCCGTTGACCCAACATAGCCCCTATAGCATAATTAGAAGCGTCATATGAAAGCTCAAAAGATAAGTTCCAATCAGGAGCAACTAAAATGGGTAGGGAAATGAGTTTTAATTTCAATGTGTCAAAGGCATTTCTGTAAGAATCATCAAACTCAAATTTTTCATCTTTTTGTAAAAGCTTGGAAATAGGTAATGTAATTTTACTGAAATCTTTTATGAACCACCTTTAAAATCTTACATGACCTAAAAATGATCTGATATCTCAAACATAGGTAGGATAAGGCAAAGAAGATATAACCTCAATTTTGGATTTATCAACTTCAATCCCCTTGCTAGAAATTAAATGACCTAGCACTATACCTTCATTGACCATGAAATGGCATTTTTAAAAGTTCAAAATCAAGTTCTTGTCAATGCATCTTTTTAAAACTTTTGTAAGACTGAATAGACAAGCATCAAAAGAATCACCATAAACTGTAAAATCATCCATAAAGACTTCCATGCATTCTTCTAAGAATTCATAAAAAACAGCCATCACACAACGTTGAAAAGTTCCTGGAGCATTACATAAACCAAAAGGCATCCTTCGATATGCAAAGGTGCCAAAAGGACATGTAAAGGTGGTTTTATCTTGGTCCTCTAGTGCAATAGGTGCTTGAAAGTACCTAGAGAAATCATCTAAAAAACAGTAATGTGATTTGCCTGCGAGCCTTTTAAGCATCTGGCCAATAAAAGGCAGGGGGAAATGGTCTTTTTGTGTGGCATCATTTAATCTTCTATAATCTATACACACACGTCACAAATTCTACACACTGGTAGGAAAAAGCTCATCCCTATCATTTTTAACCACCGTGATCCCACTCTTTTTCGGCACTACATGTATTGGACTAACCCACTCACTATCAAAAAGGGGATATATTATCTCGGCACTTAACAATTTTGTGATTTCTTTCTTAACTACGTCTAAGATCAGTGGGTTTAGTCTCCTTTGAGGCTGCCTTACAGACTAGGAACCCTCATTCAACAAGATCCTATATATGCAAATAGCTAGGCAAATTCTAGGTATATCCGCTAAAGTCCACCCTATGGCTCTTTTATGTTTCCTCAAAACATTCAGGAGTGTCTCTTCCTTAGTGTGAGACAAGGTATTGGCAATTATGACAGGTAATCGCTCATTCAACTTATGAAAGGCATACTTTAATGTAGTGGGTAAGGGTTTCAACTCAAGCACAGGAGGTTGCACAACAGAAGGAATCAATTTATAAAGTTCAAGAGAGAAAAGATCACTCCCTCTTTCCTCCGACATAGGATCCATCTCCTAGTGATCTGTTGCGGCAACGGCCTGTGCCAAACCTTTCTACTTTTTTTCGATGAAGCATTTGTAGTGAGGTACAATGCCTTCAGCTATTTCCACATCAACGTCAGTCTTCGTGATATTTGAATCACATGAAATATTAACAGAAAACCTTTCCCCAAGATCAAGTGAATAGAATTCAGAGTCAAAGGAATTCTCTTGCAATTCAACTTCAGGACATGCTTCATCAATAGCAATATCAATTATGTTAACTCCTAAGAGTGAATAGTCCTCATGGGGGTGTTTCATAGTCTTACACATATTAAAACTTACCTACTGGTCTCCTACCTCCATAGTGATCATACCCTCTTTCATGCTAATCATGGTACTAGTGATCCTTAAGAAAGGTCGGTTGAGAATGAAAGAAGTTTCCTACAAAACTTTAGAAGACATATCAAGCAAATAAAAACTAATCCTTTGACTTGAGCCAACATATCCTCTATAATGCCCACAGATGCCTAATTGACCTATCAGCCAATTGGAGAACCACAGATGTAGACTTAACATTTTTGACTCCTAATGACTGATAATCAGACTTAGGCATAACATTAATGGCTACCCCTAAGATCTAACAAGGCTCTACCTATGGTAACTTTACCTATAGTGCAAGGGATAGTGAAAGATCCAGGGTCTTGGCATTTTACGGGGATTTGAGGCTTAAATAGAGCTTACACATTCGAGCTTACTTGGACTCTCTCATTGGGCCTAAACTTCCTCTTATGGGTACATAGGTCTTTAAGGTATTTAGCATAAGTAGGGACCCGTTTCACAAGATCAAGCAAAGGAATATTGACTTCTACTTTACCAAACAAATCAATGATATCTTTTTCATGCTTAATGTCAGTCATTCGCTTGCTCATAAAATATGAATTAGGAAAAGGAAGGTCTTAAAGATTTACCTCCTTACCTTGGGCTTCATTGGCCCCATGCTTGCTTGATTCCATATGCTTACTTGTTGTTGCTTGTTCCTTATAGCTCTCTGAAGTAGCTCCCTTGTTTCGTAGTTCAAACTTCCTCTCATTCAAAAGTGCTTTTTCCTTGGAGCTTTCGGATTTCTTGATGTTGTTCTTTGTTAATGGCAATTCCCTACTATCAATCTTCTCTTCACATTCTTCTTCATCTTGATGGTTGAACCTCACTTGTTTCCCACTTCAGAGAGTGATTGCATTTAAACTTTTAGTCATCACGGTGTTTGAAGGAATGGTTCCATTGCCTTAGTTCTCACTCATGTTGTTGGACAATTGAGTAACATAAGAGTTAATATTTTTCCACTTTCATCTCCCATTGCTCCATTCTCATTTCCAATGCATTAAATCGAGCAGCATTCTTCGAAGAATCTTACTGAATCAAAGAAGCTATGGCATTAAACTGGTTGTTGTTAGAATTCCATTCTTCCTTCATCAAAGTCATCATATTGTGCAACAGTTGGTTGGTGTCTTCCTTGGGTGGGGCGATCAGGCGTTGCTATTGGTTTGGGAACTGGTTGGTGGAAGTAACAGCTCCTCCTCCTTATTGAAATCTGTTTGGCGCTCGTCCCTCTTCATTCCTCCAATTAAACCTAGGGTTAGCCTTCCATCCCTCATTATAAGTGTTGGAGTAAGGGTCCCATTTCTGATTTGTCCAGCCTGGATATATTGCAGACACCTCCTTATACAAACCGGGGCAAACACTGGATATGTGCATCACTGACCCACACGTATCACAACTGGGTGCAGTAAGATTTGTAAAAGATGTAGGGAGATGCACATTCAAGTTCTTCAAGTCTGCAGTGATGAGAGACAACTGTGAAGTTATTATGCTCTCCAAAGAGACAACTTTTGACTCCAAACTCTCCATTCTTTTGGATTGGGTTGTTGTGGTGCCCAACTCATGCACTGCTCGGGTCTCTCTAACATTATATTATTGATGATTTAGAGCCATCTTCTTGATCAAATGCCATGCTTCCGAAGCTGTAAGATCGATCAATGAACCTTCAGATGCCGCATCTAACATACCTTTGTCTTAACTTTTCAGCCCATCATAGAAATATTGCACTAATTGTTCATCAGGTATCTGATGGTGGAGGCATCTGGATAACAAATCTTGGAAGCAGTTCTACTAGTTATAGAGAGACTCATCATAATCCTGGCATGCCGAATAAATATCCTTCCTCATCGATGAAGTTCCGGAAGCTAGAAAGTACTTCTCCAAGAAAGCCTTCCTCAGATTGGCCCAACTATGGTAGGCATTCGCCACATGCTTTAGAAGACTCATGTACCACTCTCTTGCTTTTCATTCCAAAGATAGGTGAAAGGCCTTCCATAGCACTTGATTAAGTGAAGCTCCCATTGGTTTCATACTCTGATAGATCATAGACAAGGATTGCAAATGCATGTAGGGATCGTCTCCAGCCAAGCCATGAAATTTAGGAAGAGAATTAATGACTAATCCCTTAACTTCAAAATTAACATCAAAATTAGGACAAGTAGCGGTAAATGGATCATAATTCACATCAGAAGTTGTTGCTTCCCTAATAGTTCTTCTTCTTTGATTCGAATTATTCTCACCTACTCTCTTATGCTCCCCATTACCTCCATTATCACCATTCCTAGGTTGGTTAACATGAAAGTTAGGGTTTTGTAGAAAGGCTATGTTCTCGGCCATATTTACTCCTTCTAAAGGATCACTCTCACTACTTTGCCCACTAGACTCTCCTTTAACAACTAACTTACTTCTCTCTTTTTCTATTCTCTCCTTTCTAATCTTTCTCAAACGTCTCTCAATTTTAGGAAGACAAGAGTTTCGCTTTCCGGGGCATGCACAGGAACAATTCAAAGGAAAATAAAAAGTAACAAAATTTACTCGCAAGCACACAAAGTCGAATAAAAGATGAGATGTGATGGATGCAAGTATATGGTGTGTAAAAGTATGTATGAAAATATGTATGTATGGATCAAAAAGTAATAAAATAAAAGACTCAAAAACTATGTGAGTGCAAAAAGAATGCTAAATATGAAAAGTCCAATTGTGGATGTATGCTTTTGCTTGTGTTTTCAAAATTTAAATGCTATACAAAAAAAAATCCTATACTATTGACAAATATGACACTAAAGTATGTAAAAGGAAATGTAGAAGAAAAGGTTCCCAACCTCAATGAGAAACAAAAATGACAACCTCTAACCTACAGAAAACCAATTGATTGGTTCCCTAGCAACGGTGCCATTTTGGTTCACGGTTTGTCTTTTGTTCTTACCCTTGGAGGTCAAATCAAAAATTTAATTCCAAGGATTGCAATATAGAGTGCAACCTTGGGTCGTCTCACTTAATTGGAATGTAATGCAATGGACCTAAGCTAGCCTAAATGTCATGAAATGCAAACTAAATTGGTTAGCAAGGGGGTTTTTGTTGGACCCCGAACTTTTCGTGAAAGATTAGAATTATGGAATATGAAATTTTGGGTGATTAGTCATGAGTTAAGGACTAATGAATGAAAATTTTTGAACCAGGAAATGATAGACAAGAGTGGAGTAGGGAATAATGAAAGTGGATAGATTCATGATTTGCTATGGTGTTTTGGTGGATAAGAGATTTTGAAACAGAAATAATTAAGGTGAAAGTTATAAGTGAAATGAAAGAAAAAATGAAGTTGAATTTGTACTGTAAATTGATGAAGAATAAGTATATATGTGCATGTTCTGTCGGTAGTGTTCATCATTACTCTTGGATTATGATTCCTTTATAGAGGACATTGATATGAAATGAAGTTAAGAATGAAGAGTGTATAGAGTAGAAAAAGGTGATCTGGATATGAGTTGTGTCAAGGAAAGATTC
>JAOTAX010020059.1:0-12136 GCA_025629825.1 Erythroxylum guanchezii
ACCCCCCTTTTATAAATATAGTTACATTTCTTGACAATTAGGCTAGCTTAGATCATTTGCGCTAGGTTCCAATTAAGCGAGACGACTCGAGGTTGCACTCTATGTTGCAATTCTTGGAATTAAATTTTTGATTCGGTTTCCAAGGGAATAACCCTAAGACAAACCGCGGATCAACCCCACTACCATATATTACATATCGGAACACCCTGTAGACATTCCAATACATAACCTATAATAATGGCATGTTAGAGCAAACACGTATCCAACTTAATCATGGCATCATATACTATAAATAAAAGTCACCAAATTTTAAAACCAAACTACATTCCTAATTTCATTTCATAAAAATAAAACTTACGTTATAGCTATACAAACCATCCGAATATATACAGTATTAAACTAAGTATATTATATGAGGAATTTTATAAAAACTTCTATCTAATCCTTCAGTTTCAGTTGATTGACCTTTGTGCCATTTCCTCACAAAAGCACAAGAATTAATCTTCTTATAGCGTCTCCCTTTCACTAGTGTCCGCTCTTAGACCTGAAAAATCAACATTGCAATTTTGATAAGTTTTGCGAACTCAATGATGTAACCATCCTTGATGGTTCACCCTATTCATGCCACATAACAAATCATATAAATAGATAATTTCCAATTTTTTCATTTAGCAAATTGCACCACATATCATTTACTTCACATACCCATTTTTATACAAATACATGTCCACATTATAATTAAATCAACCAAACACACCCAATAAGTGTATTTTTATACAAATACATGTCCACATTATAATTCAATCAGCCAAACACACTCAATAACTGTATATGCAAAGTTCGGGTGACTCAATTTCAATTATTAGGTTGCTGTAACTGAGTTCCTAAATTGTCCCGTATCCATTGTGGATATCGGGCTCATTGATACTGTCCCTTACCCATTGCTGATATAGGGCTTATTGCACATATCGAGCCCTTGGCTCTATACCACATTCTGAAGCTTTAAGCTCATATTTGGTGGCTACTCATGTCACAACTATCATTATTTGATCATGCATTCAAGTATGAAATGCATCACATTCATATTCAATCATTCATTATTTCAAACATTCCCATTCGAACACAGTTACAGTCCCATTTCCATTTATCATCGAACCTTAGACTGGCATTCAACAAACATGTTGAGAAACTTTTATTTCACCAAATTCACATTCAAGGAACACTTCAATATCACATTCATAAATCATAATCTTCGGACCTTCATGTCTGGAATCAATATAAATAATCCACATTTAGAACATAATATACAATAGACAATATTAAGTGAGACCGTCTAGGTTACTTACAGATTGCTCCAAAAAGATATTGCCTTAAAGTCCTGACAATGTCTGGATGGTGGCGCTCAATGTGCTCCTCTATATCATACAATACATACACATATCACTATTTTGCACAATGTACACGTACTTATTTATGCACATATATGTATACAGAATATGTACAATGCATGTTCATGACAATCCTGGGTTCCTTGTCATTATTCTTGTCACAATATTCATTCATATATCAATACTCAATTTATCAATCCAGATTTGTCTAAAAACATACTTTCGGGTCCACTTTACATGATTATTCTCATCAGGAAAGTAAAGTAATTTGATAACACTTCCTTGCAGAACATGGTTCTCCCATGTCTTAAGTTTCTAATGACACCAAGATCATACAATTTGATTCATTATTCCAAAAGTTATGCTCAATTTACTTCAGATTGTTCTTAAACAACAACCATTCTCTATACTCAACTTCAAACCAAATTTTGGAATTCTTAGAGGCAGAATTTATATTCGATTTCTTCAGAAAATATGTAACCATATGTTTCTAGTTTAATTTAAATCAAGAATCATCTCATTTTGAAATACACAAATCAAAATATAGCCAAAATCTCTAAGAATATTCAGTAAAAACATTCCAATCATCAAATTCCAACACACCTCAACATTTTCATCCTAAATTCATCAATTAATCTTTTTCGAATGAATTCAGATGGACCTAAATTTTGGTGGAGAGAAAGAGCAATGTGTTATGAATTTTTTGGTTTAAAAATCAAGTCATTTGGAGATCAACAGAAGAAGTTATAGCTAAAAGAATCAAAATTGTCCATCATTAGGAAGCTTTCGATGTAACGATCGTGCATAATCGTGCAATTCCAGACGGACGTGCAATGTCAGGATCGTGCTCGTGCACGATTGTTCATTTACGAGATGCACCACCTCTACATGATTGTTATTTTCCATATCCCCTTCCAATGTCATGATCATGCAGCATAGCATGATCATGCACTCCATTTTTCCAGATTCACAAAATGCAGGTTTTCTTCTCTCCTTTCATTTTTTTTTCTAGATTTCTGATTCCTACACTTTACAACTAATACATCTAATGCATAAACCATCTCTTCTATTTCCCTTTCAGTTCAACTCAACACATATAAATCAAAATTCATGATTCATAACCAATATCAAAAACCGACATATTCACGTATATTTCATATTTTCTGCACTTTCGTTCATCTATTGCAATTTTTTCACCTTCTTCTACAATTCCATTTCATCAAAAACTTATCATTTTAGCCTCTCTATGTCACGACCTCACCTAATCCTCATTCCTTATCATCTTTACAACACTCAACAGAATCATGCATACACAGTAAAAACTAATCATATATGTATTTCTCCAAAACAAAATAGAGTATAAATTTATCCACTTTCATGAATTTTTGCATCTATTTCACACTTTCTGTAGACTTTCTAATTCACTAATTATCACTGAAATTACTTCTTCCTATCCCACTTATGCATGAATTCATTTATAGATTCTCAAACATCATCAAAAACCATTTTCAATATCATAAACTCAAAACTAAACATACTTGATTTAACTAAAGTTCCAGCAGTTGATATAGATTGAAATTCTTACTTTGATGTAAAAATCATTAGCCAATTACTCAAGCATAACCAATAAGGAAAAAATTTGGTGTTGCATGCTTTCCGTGAAGAACAAGCTACAGTAATTTTCTTTTTATCAAAAACATAACCATGTGCATGAATAACACCTCTCCACATGTCACCATACATGTAAGCCATTTGTCACTAATTCATTAATCCACATGTCACACTATAAATTGTCCAAATTTCTATATTTTTCCTAGTCCAAAAATAATCCAAATTTCCAAAATACCCGAAATATCAACAAAATTACCAAATCAATTTTAATACCCTCCAATTTAATTTTCAAGACAATTAAAATCCACAATTCCCATTTATAAGTCAATTTTACCCGAAAAATGTCAATGAATGCATGTACAACCATTTTAATGTACAAAACTCAATATTCACGTATATGTGTATGTCATATTATGGATAAGCATAAAATATCCTTTCTTATTTCTCATTAACCTCTTATAAACACTATTTTAGCCTTAACATGGGTAACGGGATGTTACATTAACACTCTTCTTTGTGTTTTCATTTTCTTATCTTCTTCTTGTCTTTATTTTCTCTAATCTTCCTCATTCTTATTATATAAAGACAAGTGGATATGAATCTTTGAAAAATGGCCCGAATATCGTGCTTTCGACTCACACTTCTTTGATTCCGAATTGTGCCTAAAATCACAGACGAGTCAAAGTAAGTATCTTAAGCAATTGCATCTCATTAATTTCTAAGTATTATGGAATAATTATACAATCAATTAAGCATATGTGAATTTCCCCCACACTTAGCTTTTGGTCGTCCTTAAGCAAAACATCGATATTAAGATCATAGACCCAAAAACATTGACTCATTTCCCATATGTTCCAAGAATATATAATCATAAGCAAAGATGAATAACTTTCAAATTTTATAGCAAGAACTTAACATTCCAAGTTTTTACTCATGATCAATCAACATTCAATACCTTTAAAAACTAAGCAATCTAATAGTAGAGTATTTAAACAAGATATGTTCATGGGTACACTTATCACCATTCATGATCATGTCATTCCATTATTTTGCTTATCATTTCATTTCTCCACCATTAAAATTCACATGCAAAATTATGGATCAAAGGTCTTTTCAAGGTTGTAATATGAGCAAAGGTAAGGTGAGATGTATTTGGGTGAAGTAGCATGAAAGCAATTAAAGCTAGTGAAACAAAGCAACTGACAACATGTCGTAATGTTAGTCAAAATAAACTAGACCTACTACTGTAATAGTATTGAGTCTAGGTCAGTCCTATAGAGAGTGTATGTAAAGTTGTTGAAGTAAAATTAATCAGTTTTTAGTTCTTTTTATGGTGGTGGGGGGTGGGGGGGGGGTGTTTGGTTTTAAAAATAATAAAATAAAATAAAGTTAAAATAACTAACAAATTCAACTTAAAGAAAATATGTTAAAAAAAAAGATAAAAGTATAGAATTCGGTAGGGACTCAGTTCTTTCGTTCAATTTAGGCCAACACCCGAATTAGATATATTTCCTTGATTTGTTGCTCTTTAACCTCTCCTAGAAACTTTAATCGTGGGTTAATAATCAACTTGAGTTTTTCCTTTAGGTAGTTTTTAATCAAGATACGATCGTTAATTAAACCTAACCATCGAATAACCTAGGCACTGATTAATTTCATTTCAACAACTTTAAAAACACTCTCTGTCGGATCGATGATAGCGTGTGTCGAGTACGTTGAAAAATTTACCTGACTTTATATACTAAAATTTGTAGTTAGGGTGAGTTGGGATCAAATACACAAGAATATTCGGTTAATTTCTATAACCAGAAGGGCGGTTGGATTTTAATCAATTTAGAAAAAAACTAGCGAAAATAAATTAAAACAAGCAATAGGAAATAAGTAAAGTGTTGAATATGGTTAAGGTCCGATACTAGGTTCAATCCTGACCTAAACATGATCAAGCATATTTCATTATCCTAATATCTTTACAACTCCCTACGGACTATTGATCTGAGATTAATAGAACGTTGGGGGGTATATTTTAATCAACTTAGAAAATAAAATCAAAACAAACTATCGAAAACAAAATAAAACAAGCAATAGGAAATGAGTAAAGTGTTGAATATGGTTAAGGTCTAGTACTAGGTTCAATCTCGGCCTAAACACGATCAAGCATATTTCATTATCCTAATATCTTTACAACTCTCTACGGAATATTGATCTGAGATTAATAGAACGCTCTACTAATCTTGATTTTCCCTTAGGTTTTGTTTAATCAAGATACAATCATTAATTAAACCTAACTATTAGATAACCTAGGATATAATCTCTAGATTTAATTTGGCAGCTGCATTACGAAATGGAAAACGATCAATATAAATAGAAACCTCACACATTTGGGTTATCTAACCTAAGTTATGTTGTTCCTAATGATATGGGATCATTAGATGCTACTAACAAACATTGAAACTAATGATTACGGATTAATTCAATGTTACTGCAATAGGTTACAAATAGAACATCCAATCCAAAACCTAATCAAATCAACATAAACAACATGACAATCTAAAAAGAAATTACACATTAATATGATAAAATGGCTTAACTGTGACTTGGCATCGATATCCCTGTTGAACTGGTGATGGCAAGCTAGCCTTCCAGCTCCATTTTTGTGCTCTAAGCATTAGCCATCTTCTCTATAGCGACTTCAGTGGTGAAAAAGTGAAGAGAGAACTGAATACTCTTCTTTTCTCCAACACCTCCACTGCTCCCTTGTCTGCACTACTCTTTACTTTTCTATTTAGTTTTCGGTCCACCATATCATTTGCTCCCCTTATTACTATGTGTTTTAATTTAAAAGAATGCCTATTGAATTCAGACGTTTGATTTACATTAAACACAGACATGGTCTGCGTTTCTACTCCTTCCTTACCATGCAACACTGCTATTTTGTTCAACATGATTCCACTTGCTACATACATCCATCATCTAGCCAAAAACACCTTTTAGTTCTTTCATTATTTTCCATAAAATCCATGCTGCATGATGATGTCATAAGCAATTTCCATGCAACTTCATCATCTTGATTTTCTTGTCTTTTCTTGATCCAATACTTATCATTTTTGTTCCATAAAGACTAGTGAATCTCGAAATTGAAAAGATGGCTTCAATGAATATGCTTTCGAGTCACTTTAGCTCCTTTGCTTCCAAAATGTACCTAAAATTAAATATGAGCTAAAGTGAGTATCCTAAGCATTTCTAAGGCATTAATCACTCACTGTAGTATATCAAATGAATCAACATTTAATCACATATCATGTTCCCCCACAATTATCTTTTAACCATCCTTGGGAAAATTGTCAAAGTCAAAATCACAAACCAAAATTTGTATTCATTTTCTATATTTCCTAAGAATAGATAACCATAAGTAAAGATGAATGACTTTCAAAACCTATAGCAAAAACTCATCATACAAAGCTTCTACTCATGATCAATCAATATTCACCACCCTTAGAAATTGAGTAATCTAGAGGTAGACTTGGACAAAAGATATTTCCCTGGGTACACTCAAACACCATTCATGATCACAATAATCCACAACTTTGCATATCATTTTGTTTCTCCACCATTAAAAGTCACATGCGTAATCATGAATCAAAGGACTTTTCCAAGGTTGTAATATGCGTAACGGTAAGGTGAGATGTATTTTAGGTAAAGTAGCATAAAAGCCATTAAGCTAGTGAAGCAAAAGTAACACTCAATGAGATATCAAGCGCATAAGTTAACATCCATTCAAAATTGGGTACCGTCAGCTATGAAGAATGCAACAATTATGCTTCATAACTCAATTAAGCTCTCACACCATAAGCCACATGAACATAACACAAAAAGTGATCCATCCAAAACGACATCAGCCTCATCAATACAACTTAAGGAGGATAAACTATTAACAACTTTTCACAACAATTGTATTTCCTCCTTGATACTACAATTTTTTTCTTTTTTTCAACAATAAAATTGATAGAAGCTACATCAACATAGGATTCATAACATGGAATTTTAACAAATATAACCAACCCATATGTATATATATCCCCACACTTAGGCTTTTGTACAATCACATTCATCAAGAATCAACAAATGCTCCACTAGCTTTAAAACTTAGGTAGGAAATTTGGTTAGGTGCATGTAACGTGATTTATATAAAAGAAAAGAATAAAAAAGGTCAAGGGGGTTAGCTAAGGAAAATTAATGTAATTGGGTAGGCTATTTGGCTAATATAACTCGTAATCAACAAGGAATACCTAATCATTTTCATAAAAACACATGTGATAAAATATGGTCTCAAATAGAAAATCTATGCAAAGTAAGGATGCATATGTCATGAAGGTCACACATAAAAAATAAAACAGTGAGACTAATATAGACATGTTAGTCTAATACTGCTCAAAACTTCACTGGTTTTTGTCTACCACTAGTCACCGCTCTTCTAAGAATGATGCATATTAACAAATCACAAGAGCAAAAGTAAATGTCAAATTTTGCTATGGATTTTACTAACTAATTCACACTCTAATTATGACTAAATAATCTTAAAAGTAATAGAAAACAAGAAAATTTTTGATTTTGTTCGTTTGATTTTGGAAACTGCTTAAGAAGTCACATAAGCTACAATTAAGCTAAAAAACATGCATAAAAACAAATATACCCCACCCCTACACTTAAAACGTACATTGTCCTTAATGTAAAATCAAATGTAAGAAATGGAGCAGTATACGAAAATAGTATATTGTAATGTTTCCATGGATTTTTCTAGTCAATTCTCACTCTAATTATGATTAAATAATCTTAAAAGCAATAGTAAACAAGAAATTTTTTTATTTTGTTTGTTTGATTTTGAAAACCGCTTAAGAAGTCACATAAGCTACAACTAAGCTAAAAAACATGCATAAAAACTAATATACCCCACCCCTATACTTAAAACTTACATTGTCCTTAATGTAACATCAAATGCAAGAAATGGAGTAGTTAACAAAAATAGCAAATGCGAAAACTTAAAGAAACATAAATTGACTTCCTTTGGGTTGCCTCCTAAACAGCGCCTTTGTTTATCGTCATTGGCTCGACCTCTAGTTGTGCACATCAAATGACACCAATCACATCTTCCAACATCAACACCTCTAAATCCTCCGTCTGGAAGCCTTTATAATACGACTTTAAGTGATGACCATTCACTTTGAATCTCTTATCAGTTTTGAGGCTCTGTATCTCTACTGCACCCAACAAACGGACCAACTCAATGAGAACGCAACTTATCTAAAAAGAGTTTGAGTTTGGAATGATATAGTAACGCTTTCTAGCCCATCCAAAAGCTTTTCCTCAAAATCATTTTATCATGGAAAGCTTTCGTCCTCTCCTTATATATCACTACATTTTGATATGACTCATTCCTCTTCTCTTCCAACTCTTGAAATTGCAACTTCTTATGCTCTCCCGCATCATCCAAATTCATGTTGCATCTTCTGATAGCCCAAAATGCTTTATGTTGTAATTGTTGGAGTTATGTAAATATACATATAACTTAATTTTCTTATTGTTATTTTTGTAATGAAAATATTTATTATTATTAAGACAAAAGAGTTTGGTTTTATCTGTATAAGCATTATATATTTAGTCATAAGGTACCAAGATTCTTTTATAAGTAATATACATATACATAGAGATGTATCGGAAACATGTATATTATGAGAATCTAAATTAGTTGATTCATAGTTGAATAATCAAGTTGGTCATTGATTATGGTTTAGACTGTAGTGTTGCAATTTATCTCCATGTAAGTAAAAGAGTTTATTTCAAGGGACTGATGAGTTTCATATCATGATAGTAGTTAACTATCGATAATGGCGCTATTAAATAAATCTGGACTCAAGTATGTTTTTAAAGAATAAAGTGGGTTGTTACTTTAATCTTAAAACAAACACCTTAGCATTCTTTTATTACGAACCACAATCTTGATGAGTAGTGAACTCATATGTGCTTTATTATAGTTCTTGATATGATCGGAATGGATTTTTATAGAGTATCAATCCAGTGTCTGCATGTTGGAATTATTAATTGAAACATGTATCAGGGAGCATTCATTCAAATAAAGAGTTTATAGTGAAATAATCACTTCTAGATGCTTTACCGAGTTGGTGATTAAACTGGCGCCAGTAGTTTGATGGAATAGCTATCGATCAAAACTTAACACCAAGATGAGATCTTGTGTGTTAATCACCATACAGAGTAAAACAGCAGATCTAGAAGGAAAAACCAACATAAGGGTAAAACGACAATTTTACCCTTTATTGTGTGGATAGCTATAATATGGTTCATAATAAAGATTGCAATTGGACATCTTATTTAAAAAATGTATTATCATAATATTTAGTAATTCAAGAGTTCAACCAATTTTTCTTAGTGGAATGACATTTGGTTAATAAGTTGGAATTAATTCTAATGAGATTAAATTAATTCTTATTGGAGCATGAATTATATAAGTCTAATTAGATTTCCCATTTGGCTTCTAAGAAGGTTATCAAGCAAATCAAGAAATATAAATAGAGGTTTTAAAGCCCATAATTGAATGTTGGCGTTACTTTAATTAGAAGCCCAAATAAACTTTTTATATTGAGCTTGACTTTGGTTTGATTTGATTAATTAGATTAATTAAATTGAAACAAAGTTATTAAAGAAAGAAGGAGGGCATATTTCAGTTTTTTATACCTAAATGTGCAGCTGCACATTTAGCATTGAATTGCTAAATTAAAGATGGTTTTTATCATGCTTTATCATCATTAAATTGAGTAATGATCTTATCATTAAATGGTTTAATGGTTATCTTTTAATGATAGCATGTAATGTAACCTTTTAGCATTCATTTGATTAAAGAAAGGAAGAGATACATTTGATGTTCTCTCTCTTCCTTCTTTCATCCATAATCGAAAATGAGAAGGTCTCATTTAGGTTATTGGTATTTTCATATAGCCATCTTAAATAAATGAGAAGAGTCTCATTTATTGGCTTCTTTATGATTGATTAAGGAATGAAGTGATGCATTGGATGCAAATCACTTCTTTCTTCCATCATAACCAAAATTGTCAAGGAGAGTAAGAAGTGTTCTTCCATTTTGACTCACTCTCTCCTCTTATGCATGCATAGCCGAAACTTGAATGAGAAGAGTCTCATTTTTGGCTTCTTTCTTCTAAGAAAAATCTCCTCAAAATATTTCTTCTCCTTTCCACCAAAGGATCTTGTTAACCAAGTTGTCCAAGAAGAACAAGTGGTAGATCGGGTTGGAACCCGATCAAGGATACAACAACAAGGAGAGGATACATTGACAAAGGAAAGGATACAAAAGAGTCAAAGCTATAGCAAGGATTCGGAGAGGATACAAAAGCGAGGAGTCAAAGCTGTAGCAAGGAGTCGGTATATTTCTACCACCTTGTTCTTATGTAAATTATTTTCCTTATATCGTATCATGTATGGCTGAAACATGTTGATTTGGTTATGTTATTTCTGCTGCGTTTTGATTTCGAAAAAGTTTTGAAATCTATCGTTTTAGCCAAACCTTGCATGCTTTTGTTTTTGATCCAACAATTGGTATCAGAGCCATTTTGTTATGCATGATTTAGGTTCCTATATGTGATGTATAGGTTGGAAATTAAATTTTGTATGTTGCATATTTTTATGTGATAGAAATATATATGTTTGTTTTGCTCTTTTGGTTGTTTATCGAATATAGTTTTACCTTGTAAGTTTTCTTCGTTTGGCTTGTAACAAGAAGGGTGGCCTATCATCGTCATTTTTCCTCCTTGGTCTCATTTTTCTATATTCTTTGATTTTTTAATGTACAAAATTCTGTAATATTGAAGATGGAGCAACCATGGATCGAAGAGAAGAATAGGTAATGGTTTCGGTATATCCTTTGGTGTATTGACAAAGTTTCAGTTTTATGAAAACCATGGTGCTAGAATTTTATTTTAACAAATTTTCAGTTCTGTGAAAACCAAGGTGCTGGAATTTTTGTTTTAACAAAGTTTTGGTTTGATGAAATACACGTGCTGGAATGTTTTTTGAGTGTCGAATTTACCAAAAACAAGTGTTGAAATTTTTGTTTTCATATTGCCAAAGTTTCGATTTTAATGAAAAACAAGTGCTGGAATTTTTGTTTTCAAAGCAACACATTTTGGTTTTATGAAAATTCCATTATACATTATTTATCGAATAGGCCAGGTCATGTGGATGAAGAGTTCGAAGCGGAAGATCCAAGTCCAAGAAGAAATTTCTGGGCCTAAAAGCCTTGTAATTTTATTTATGTTCTAGGATGGACAATCAAATGTGGCCTATTTGTTGGCCCCGAATTTTTTTTATTTAATTAAACATGATTTAAATTTATTTTAAGGTCTTGATAGATTAAATTATCTTGTAGTTACTTAGCCTGTTAATGTGAATGAGATTATGTGACATAGGTGAATTGAATTAAGATGTTAAGGTAGTAAGATTACGTAAGGGGCATTGTGGGAAGATCACTTAACTTGTAAAGTCTTAAAGCATTAAAGGAAGGGCAATATGGACATTGTGCATTCATTAAGGGTAAAAAAAGGGAGAAGAAAAGGTTGTCTTGCATTAAAGAAGAAGCAAAAACGAAATTGAAGAGGAAAGAGAGAGAAAGTGTCGTTGGAGAGAAAGGAAAGGAGAGAAAGAAGAGAGCTAAGCTAGGTTTTGATTTTTCTTAGTCTTAAAGAGTGATTTTGAAGTTGCTCAAGAAGATTGAGCGGGAAAGGATGCTCTTATAAGAGTCCACGGTCTCCATGTGATGTCCCATTTGCATGTGATGAAGTGTTACTTCCCACCAGAGGGCATAAATCGTATGTCTTGCATGATTTGGGTCTCCTTAAGGATAAGTCCACTTATTGGTAGCAAATGTAACCTCTCACTGAGGCATGGTTTGCAAGTACCTTTAGTGGATGAATCATATGGTTACACAATCAACATATTTTATCAATAACCTGCCCACCATAGCTCTGTTGGTAAAAGTATGGACCAAATCATAGCGCTTCTCAAAAAGTTAGGCATGAAGATGCTTGGTAGTTTTTTGAGTGGGAGGGTCCCAG
>JAOTAX010020069.1:0-12135 GCA_025629825.1 Erythroxylum guanchezii
GTGATTTTGCATGATAAGAAGTGAAAATTATAAAGATCATGAGTATATATGGTGTTAGGATGGAGTTTGGAAGCTTTAGAGAGGCTTTGGAAGGAGTTTGGACCCCTTTCCCCAGTGTATGTCCGTTAAACGGACATGGAAGTCCGTTTAACGGACCTTCTCGGGTGAAAATGGGGTGTTTGGCCAGTCTATGTCCGTTAAACGGATATGCATGTCCGTTTAACGGACATCCTCGGGTCAACTTCAGTGTTTTGCAATTTTGACCAGTTTGGAGGCCGAATCTCACTTTGAGACCTCTAATACGAGTTGTAGATCTCGATGTCTTCTTTCCAATGGTCAAGAACAAAGTCAATCCAATATTTGTAGAAAAAGTTATGGCAATCGCGCCAAAGTATGTTCAAATTGATTTTGGGTGTGAATTTGGTCTATTCGTTTGATCATAACTCCCTAATCCGACCTCCAATTGAGGTGATTCTTAAAGCAATGGTTTCCTAAGACATGTATCTATCTCTCCATAAAATTTTGTAGCATTTGGAGTTGATTTGAGAAAGTTTGTATTAGAGCAAGTAAGAGGTCGGTTAAGAGAGCACGATTAGGGTGAGAGCAGACTTGAGTTTTTTAAGCATATCTTGAGCTATAAAGCTCCAATTGAAGTGATTCTTTCTTTAAAGCAAACTAGAAACATAGAGCTATGATTTCTATGAAGAAGTCAAATTGAAATGATGATTTGAAGATTTCCAAATTCTGTTCGCAAGTAGGAGAATTGAGTTTAAGCTTAGTGACTGATTTGTATGAACGCACCATGGAACCATTTGTGAGTGAATTTTGGGATGCTATGAGCATGGAGATGATTGATAATGTCTAATAAGGGTTCAATGGAAAAAAAAAATTTATATCCGCAAGAGGTTGGGCTTCGGAATCAAGCGGAGTCCAACAGACGAATGAGTAAGCAAGAGAGTTGGGTTCCTGTAACGGGATCCAACAAGAACGTTTCAAGGAAATCAGACGGAACCTCAACATGGTAATGTTAAGTGACCAACCGTCTGACACACAACAGCCAAGTTGAAAGGTCCTAAAAGCTAAAGGCGTTAGTAACAGTGAGTTACAGTTGGTAACTTCTCTCATAAGCAAATTTTGGAGGGAAAAGGTTCTTAGTCTTGAGAACTTTATCTATTCTAGAACACACCCGATAAGACCTTTGGAGTATTCTCAACACAAAAACCCCTCATCTTTCAGTTCCTTCAAAATCTTTGAAATTAACCTTTTCAAAGAACAAATTTGTGCTTTTAGTATTTTTCCCATCACCAAATCAAATGGAGGCAGCAATGATTTACGGAAGACATGTTGATTTCGAGTCATTGAGAAGAAACAACATGGATATTGGACCAGAGATAATCGTAGCTGGATGGAGAAATTTCTTTCAGATTCGAGAACCTGTATATCAGAATGAAGTGTACGATTTCTGGAAAAATGTGAAGCTGGTAGATAATGCTATTATTTCTACAGTGGATGGAATAACCATCATTGTGACAACGGAGTTAGTGGAAAAAGTTACTGGATGTCCATCGCTAGGAGAAAAGCTCACGAGTAAAGCCAGGTGGATGTCAAAGTTCAAAGTAAAAGAGGAAGAAGTCAATCAATAGCTATATGGAAATAATGACCTAACGGAGAGGAAGACCCCAAGTCTGGTACCGAAGGCCAGGGTCTTACATGCAATACTGTTCAATTGCATTTTGCCAAGGGCAAGCTCAAGACATTTGGTGACAACTTTGGATGAACAATGTATGTTCTACCTGTTGAATCGAGAACCTGTTGATCTACCATTTCTAATTTTTCAGTATATGGTAAAGGCAATGAAGGATACAAACAGTTATCCTTTTGGAATCTTGCTGACAAGGATTTTCAGAGAATCTGGAGTCCTTCTGGATAGAGGAAACAAATTAAAGCATGATGTAAAGAGCTTCATTAACTCTGCAACTATTGGGAAAATGGGCTTAAAGAATCTGGACATAGGGGAAGCACTGTCTCAGATTAAAGCAAAAATTGAGGGGGAGCTTTCAAAGAAGAAGTCTTCTACAACAAGTTCCATATCCCATTCCAGTGAAAACAGGACAGTGAGTGAAAGAAGGAGATCATCAGAAAAATCTGCAAAAGAAAGTAGCCGGGTACGAGTTATTGATGAAGGCGCTCTGAAGAGAAAAGGGGAAACACTTCTGAGTGAGATTCCGAAGCAAGCAAGAAGATCACCCAGAGTCCGAACCCTACGACAACAGGAAGAGAAGAAGTCCAGAGAGCTTAGTCAAAAAGAAGATCATGTGTCAAAAGCACCTAGGGCTACAAGATCTTTAGACTCTATTCTAAAAGTAGATTCAGCCAAACAGGCTAAAATGACTGAAAATAAAAGAAAATTGGAGTTTGAGAAGCAACGATCTCAAAAAACTCCTAGAGTAATTGAGCCAGAGAAGGAGAAAAGAGTCGTTCAGAAGAAGGTTGCTCCTACTGCTAAGGAAGTTGGTCAGGAGAAGATTACTCCTATTGCTGAGGAAATCGTTCAGAAGAAGGCCACTCCTACTGTTGAGGAAGTTGTTCAGAAGAAGACTACTCTTAATGCTGAGGAAGTTAGTCAGGAGAAGGCTACTCCTACTGCTGAGAAGGTTATTCCTACTAATGTTCAAACCGAACAATCAGAAGAACTCAGTTTGGTTTTGGTGAATATTGCTCAACAAACAGCAGAAATTAATCTGGAACAGGTGGTTACATCTCAACTTCTGAGGAAAGAAGATTTGAGAGTTACAGTGACGGAAGAAATCTAACCTGTGGAGGAAAAGAAGAAGAGCACTTCCATAATCATTAAGGAAACCCCAACAAGGATAGTGAAGGTACATTTTCAACCGATTTTGGTGAATAGCAGTACCATGCATTTGTTAAGTGATGATGAGAAGGGTATGTGGGAACGTCTAAGGGATGAAGGAACAAAGCCTTATCCTACGAAAATGACGAAACAGAAGCATACTATCTTCCCACTAACAGAGCACACGGTGATAAAAATTGTGCCTGACATTCAAGCAACGTGTCCCATTGTACGAAATGAGGACAAAGGGAAAGAAAAATTGTACCCAGAAAGGGTTACGGATGATCTGTCTGCAGAACAAATAGCAGAGGAAGTACGACTCATAGATGAGGCGCGCTACACAGAAAAGAAGGTGTCAAGTATGTTCATTACACATCATATTTTAGAAGATCCAGGAACAAGTGGTAGCCAACCAAATGAACCTTGTCCAATTGGGGGAAAGATTATGAAAGGGAGGATCAACACGATGAAGATTGGAGATCTTATATGTATACCGAAGTCCCTTATGAACTTCATTTTGCGTATTAGACCATTATCTAATACATTGTCATTAGACCAAGTTCTACCCTTGCTTTGAAGACAAATCCGACGACTACCAGTTCCTGATGATTTAGATCTTCCTGAACCTACCCTACCAGTTCAACCTCCTACCCTAGAGATCATTGAAGAATATGTTCTATCTTCAGACACATACAACACTACAATTGCCGTTGAAGAAGAACATCAGAAGAAAGATGATCGACCGACTGCATCAACTGATCTTCAAGCAGAATTAGTTCATCTACGCAAAGACGTGAAGAAGATTAAAAGAATGATGAAGAAATTAATGCAGCACTTTCGGTTATAATCATTTTTGATTAATAACAAATAGGGGAAGAAGAGAAAAGAAAGGAGAAAGAACAATGAGGAGAAGAAGAAAAATAGGGGGAAGACAAATGGATAGTCTGAAGTTTTTTTTGTTTCTTATTGTAAATCATGATCTGTATATGTATTTCCTTTTGATAATATAAGTATTTGTTATCATCAAAAAGGGGGAGATTGTTAAGTCAAAATGACTTTACGATTAATAATTTTGATGAAGAACAAATAAGGAAGCGAAGCAAAAAACAGACGGAAGCAAAAGCATAAGCAAGCAAAAGCAGACGTAAGTAAAAAGCAGACGAAAGCTAAACAAAAGCAGACGAAAGCAAAAACAGACGGAAGCAAAAGCAGAAGCAAGTGAAAAAGCAAACGGAAGCTAAGCAAAAGCAGACAAAAGAAAAAGCAGACGGAAGAAAAGCAGACGCTAGACGCGAAAGCGAAAAGCAGACGGAAGAATCAAGAAGACACATCAGCTTGAGTTGGTTACAGAACTCAACTGAATAACCGATTATTGAAAGATCAAGAAGCAGTTTTCAAGAAGCAGTTGAAGACGAAGGCTATAAATACGAGTTGTGTCAAAGAGATTTTAAATTTTTTTAGCGAGATTAAAAAAGCTTAGCAATACTTGAGAGATATTGTGCAAACAAACTAGAGCTACTATTTCTGTAACAAAGCTCGAAACAACTTTCAGAGTGAAAATAGTGCTGATAGCCTGTAGAGGCTAAGAGTGAAAGAATACTGTTTGTAGAGACCTGAAGAGACTCAGATACAAAGAATACTTGTAAAGTTTGAGAGATAGTGAAATCTCAGAAAGACATCTGAGGACTGGGTGTAGCCCACAGTTTGGGGTGAACCAGTATAAAATTGCTGTGTTGAAACCTCTCAACTCTCAATCTCTCTCAATTCTTAACTTTAGACTTTATTGTTATACAAAGTTTTCGAAAATACTTTACAACTTTGTTTTTTGATTGTTTTGTGAAAAGAACAAAGTTCTTTGAACGAACGAATTTTCAAAAAGGGGATTAACGAAAAGTTTATCACAATTCAACCCCCTACTTGTGCATTTGTATCTCATTATTAAGCATTGTATTAACGTGTGATTCACTTCACTTATCATAACAGATATGCAAAATATATGAAAAATAAAAATAATTCTCAAAATAAAATATCTTAACAATCTCCCTTTTTTGTCATTATTTTTACTTCAAAACCTCCCCCTTAATAATAAAAATGGAAACTCCCCCTGAATTCAACAATCATAAAAATAGATATCCAAATAACATCAAATTTAATGTCAATCATCAAGTCAACAATTAACAGTCATCAATAAAGCAGTAAAAGTGATAAACAAGTTCTTATCTCCCCCGTGGGACCAAGCAATGACAAAAGAGGCTAAGAACCACTGCACGAAGCAGAATGAAGAACTCGTTGTTTAAGCTATTGAAGTGCAGTAAGACCCGCCTGAAACATACTCTCAATCATATCAATTTCATCAAATAAGGCGACATGTGTTTTGAAAGTTGATGCAAAAGGCTGTACAGATGACCCAGATGAGGAGTATGACAAATCGATCACCCATGCTTGCTTATTGACTTAGGATTCGAGGAGAGATATTCATAAAGAACATAGGTTTTTCCAGTACAACGGAATCAACACAAGAGACACCATGTGTATGCAAAAACTGAGTAATCAAACAAGAAAAGCCCAATAATTATTGTTGTTTGCTAACAGCCGTTAGCATGGCCTCAATAATTAACCTCCCCATATTGAAGCTAACTCTGGTGCCTATCACTTACACAAACTTGGCCTAATCAGGATATACATTTATAGTATAGGTACTTGGTAACCAATTAGCTAACAGAAGTTTAAGAATAACAAAATACTTCAATGATAGACCAAAAGCACGAAGTGCAGCAGTGGATGACCAATAGGACAATTTCCCACCATTCAAAACACTAGCCAATATATCAGTAGTCACATCAAATCCATCCACATACTACTGATCCCTAATTAAATTAACAAACCCCAAAATTTCATTTAATGAATCATGATCAAATTTAAACAATCTCCCCCACACATATATCATATGAAAATACTTAGCAATCTCATCCAAAACTCCTTTATCTAAATTACAGTAAAATTTAGCATAAAACGTTGTGGCAATAACACAAAATGTAACAAATTCTGTTCATTCAGCAAAGTATCCAAATATTTTCAGTAAGCCTAATAAGATGATTAAGAACAAACCAGGTTGAGGCGAGTGAATCCCATTTTTGTTGAGCTTCCGAGGAATAAAATTTAGTGGACAAGGTTTGCTCCACTAAAAAATGAGTAGGATACTAATGGTGAGGCACACGAACTAACTTCCGAGCCATTTGTTTCACATAGCCTCTAGAAGTGAAAGGAGCAGTTGACAGGATAGAGATAGCCGAAGCTGGTGGTGCAGTAGGCACAACATTGGCATCCTCCGAAGTAGATGAAGAATCATCAACAGATAATTCTACAAGAAGATGAGATAAAACTCGTTGAACATTAGCATCATTAGACTACAACACCAGAATGGATGGAGGATTAGGAAGCACAATAGGTGCTACCGAGGATGACCTAGCACTAGTGGTCAATGATGCTCAAGGTGGGTTCTGTTGTAGACGACTTAAGCAACGAGGTGGCTTGGCTATGGGTGGTGGGTCAGAACGTGCACATGAAGGAGAAGCTACCGACGACCACTCCAAAAGATGGGAAGAAGTTGGGTGTTTAGGCTTTGCCATCGATGCTTTAGAAGAAGAAAGATGCCTATAGAGATGGTGGTAAGGTGCAACGATGAGAGGCGACAGTGGCATGCAATGATGAGAGAGTCAAGAGAGGGGTCAAAAATGAAGAAGAGGGAAAGTGGTGTTTGGGCGGGTAAGCAATTTAAAAAAAATAGAGGAGGCTGGGGGTGTATGGTGGTAAAAAATAAGAACAAAAATTAAGGTTAACCCCTTTTTGATTTTATGATTTTTTTAATAATAAACTACATCAATATATTTCCAAATTGTAAAGCACCTAGTCTTAGTGCCTTACAAAGAGATTCAAACCTGATTGAATCAAGAGGTTTCGTAAAAATGTCGACCAATTGCTTCTCAGTTGTTACATAGGAAAAATTGCAACTTTAGACTCCACTAGCTCTCGAATGAAGTGATACTTCAAGATAATATGTTTGGTTCTTAAAAGCTAAACTGGGTTTTTGGAGAAGTGTATAGTGCTCTTATTATCACATATAACAGTTAAAACATCGTGAGCAACTCCATAGTCTTCCAACATTTACTTCATCCACAAAAGTTGAGAACAACAACTACCAGCTGCAGCACTTCCGCTGTCGACAACGAGATGGAGTTTTGTGTCTTACTATAACATGAAATCATATTATTGTCAAGAAAGAAATAGCCCCTAAATGTGCTTTTCCTATTGTCTAAATTTTCGACCCAATCCGCATCACTATAACCAGCCACATAAGAAGTAGAATCACATGAATACCTATAATCCAAACTCAAAAATACCACTCACATATTTGATGATACGCTTTACTACTGTTAAGTGAGACTCTTTGGGGTTGGATTGATGACGTGCACATACTCCCACACTATAAAAAATATCAAGTCAACTCGTGGTTAGATAAAACAAACTCCCAATGATCCTTCTATATAAACTCACATCAACACTTTTGCCATGATCATCTTTATTCAACTTTGTTGAGACACTCATTGGTGTTCTAGCATGACGTGCACTTTTAAGCCTAAATTTCTTCACCAAGTTCTTTGCATATTTGGTTTGAGACATAAAGATACTATCTTTCACTTGTTTAATTTGTAGTCCTTATAAAAAATTCAATTCTCCCACTATACTCATCTCAAACTCGCTTGTCATCATCTTTACAAAGTCGTCTACCATCTTAAGATGAGTGTAGCTAAACAATATGTCATCTACATATATTTGAGCAATTGAGCAATCATCAAATCATATCCGATTTTTTTAGAAATAAAGTCTTGTCTACGCTACCTCATTCATATCCTTGATTGAGTAGATATTGGGTAAGTCTATCATGCCGAGCCCTTAGCGCTTGCTTGAGACTGTAAAAAGCCTTTTTGAGCTTAAATACATGATCAACATGTATCGAATTAATGAAACCCTTTGGTTGTTCAACATATACTTCTTCTTGTAGAAATCCATTCAAGAACGCGCTCTTCACATCCATTTGATAAAGTTTGAATCTTTCACACATGCTATGGCCAAAAGAAGTCTAATTGACTCAAGCCTTACTACTGAGGCAAATGTTTCTTCAAAATCAATGCCTTCAATTTGAGAGTATCCTTGAGCAACAAACTTAGCCTTATTTCTCATTACATTACCTTTGTCATCGATTTTGTTGCGAAACACCCATTTGGTTCCAATCACATTTACATTCGATGACCTTGGCACCAATTCCTATACATCATTTCGAGCAAATTGTGTCAACTCTTCTTGCATTACAACAACCCAGAATTCATCTTGCAATACTTCTTTTGCATTCTTTGGTTCAAATGAGGAAGTGTAGCATATAAGCCCTGCAAGCTCTCGATAATCTATTATTTTTCTTTCTCTTATTTTTCTTCTATCACTAATCTCACCAATCCCATTCTCAATAGGATGAGTCCGTTTAATCCTTGATGGAGGATCTTTATTGAAATCACCTTCCCTTGAGTCTTCATCAATCACAAAGTTTGTTTTTGCATCAGATATCTGGTTGGTTTCTTCCTCAGAAGCAATCAGCTGGTCATCTATCTAATTGGTTTCTTTTCTAGTAACAACTAACTGTAGATCTGAACATTCTCTGCTTTTAACTTCATTGTACCTCTATTCTAACGTGTGAATTTGATTTTGAAGATTCTCTTCTACCACCTTATCAATTATTTGGTGCACACCATTTACAATAACATTCACAGATTCCATCACTATCTTAGTTCTTTGGTTGACCACATGATACACCTTACTATGGATTGAATATCCAAGGAAGATACCCTCACCACTCTTACTTTCAAACTTCCCTAAGTTGTTCTTAATCTCTAAGAATGTAACATTTGCTACCAAACACATGAAAATAGCCAAAATTCAGTTTCTTTCCTTTCCATAGTTCATAAGGTCTTGTTCAAAATGTTTCTAAGATGAACTATGTTACATATATGCCTTGTCGTGTTTATTACTTCAGCCCAAAATCTCATTGATATTTTTCTTCCATTCAACATTGTTCCGGCTATCTCTTAAAGAGTGCAATTCTTCCTTTCTGCAACTTCAATTTGTTGTGGCTTTTTAGGCACTGAAAACTCTTGTATAATCCCATGTCTATCACAAAAATTGTTAAAACTTGCATTCGAAAACTGGCTTCCATGATCAAATCTGATTCTCAAAATTATCATATTTTTCTGATTTATAATCCGCACACATAGCTTTCTAAATGGCTCAAATGCATCTAATTTTTCTTTCAAGAAAGCTACCTAAGTATATCTAGAGTAGTCATTAACACATGTCAAGAAATACCTCATCCCACCAATACTCGCATGTTATGTTGGGTCTACCAAATCCATATGAATTAATTCAAATACACAAGAAGTTGTAACATTTCTTTCCTTTTTATGTGGTACTCTCATTTGTTTCCCCATTTGACTAGCACTACAAATAGTCTTATCATCTTTTTTAATCATAGGCAAGCCTCTCTCAAAATTGTCATATTTTTCTGATTTGTAATCCACACACATAAGTTTCTAAATGGCTCAAATGCATCTAATTTTTCTTTCAAGAAAGCTACCCAAGTATATCTAGAGTAGTCATTAACATATGTTAAGAAATGCCTCATCCCACCATTACTTGCATGTTATGTTTGAAGTGAATCACACGTTAATACAATGCTTAATGATGAGATATAGATGCACAAGAAGGGGCAGTTGAATTGTGATAAACTTTTCATTAATCCCCATTTTAAAATTCATTTGATAAAAGAACTTCGTTCTTAAAAACAATCAAAAAACAAAGTTGTAAAGTATTTTCGAAAACTTTGTATAACAATAAAATCTAAAGATATGAGTTGAGAGAGATTGAGAGTTGAGAGGTTGCGACAAAGCAATTTTATACTGGTTCGCCCCAAACTGTGGGCTACGTCCAGTCCTCAGATGTCCTTCTAAGATTTCACTATCTCTCAAACTTTACAAGTATTCTTTGTATCTGAGCCTCTTCAGGTCTTTACAAATAGTATTCTCTCACTCTTAGCCTCTGCAGGCTATCTGCACTACTTTCACTCTGAAAGTTGTTTCGAGCTTTGTTACAGAAATAGTAGCTCTAATTTGTTCGCACAATATCTCTTAAGCTTTTTAATCTCGTCAAAAAATTCTTTCTAACTAACTAACTAAACAAAATCCCTTTGACACAACTCGTATTTATAGCCTTCGTCTTCAATTGCTTCTTGAAAACTATTTCTTGATCTTCCAAGAATCGGTTATTCAGTTGAGTTCTGTAACCAACTCAAGCTGATGTGTCTTCTTGATTCTTCCGTCTGCTTTCCGCTTTCGCGTCTAGCGTGTGCTTTTCCACTTGCGTCTGCTTTTGCTTCTGTCTGCTTTTGCTTCTGTGTACTTTTGTTTCCGTCTGCTTTTGCTTCTGTCTGCTTTTGCTTCCGTCAACTTTTGTTTGCATATGCTTTTCAAATAACTTCCTTCCGTCTGCTTTTTCTTTATTTTGCTTTATTATTTGTTTTTCATCAAAATCATTAATTGTAAAGTCATTTTTACTTAACAATCTCCCCCTTTTTGATGATAACAAATACTTATATTTATCAAAAGCAAATACAAATATAGATCATGATTTACAAAAAAACTTCAGACTATCAGACTATCCATTTGTCTCCCCCTATTCTTCTTCTTCTCCTCATTGTTCTTTCTCCTCCTTTTCATTTCTCTTCTCCCCCTATTTGTTATTAATCAAAAATGATTATAACCGAAAATGTTGCATAAGCTTCTTCATCATTATTTTAATCTTCTTCACATATTTGCGTAGATAAACTAATTCTGCGTGAAGATCAGTTGATGCAATCAGTCGATCATCTTTCTTCTGATGTTCTTCTTCAACAGCAATTGTAGTGTTGTATGCGTCTGAAGATGGAACATATGCTTCAATGATCTCTAGGGTAGGAGGTTGAACTGGTAAGGTAGGTATAGGAAGATCCAAATCATCAGGAACTGGTAGTCGTCAGGTTTGTCTTCCAAGCAGGGGTAGAACTTCATCTAATGACAATGTATTAGATAATGGTCTAATACGCAAAATGAAGTTCACAAGGGACTTTGGTATACATATAAGATCTCCAATCTTCATCATGTTGATCCTCCCTTTCATAAGCTTTCCCCCTACTGGACAAGGTTCATGTGGTTGGCTACCACTTGTTCCTAGATCATCTGAAATATGATGTGTAATGAGCATACTCGTCACCTGCTTTTCTGTGTAGCATGTCTCATCTATGAGTCGCACTTCTTCTGCAATTTGCTCTGCAGACAGATCATCTGTTACCCCTTTTGGGTACAATTTTTCTTTCCCTTTGTCCTCATTTCTTACAATGGGACACGTTGCTTGAATGTCAGACACAATTTTTATCATCGTGTGCTCTGTTAATGGGAAGATAGTATGTTTCTATTTCGTCATATGCATAGGATAAGGCTTTGTTCCTTCATCCCTTAGACGTTCCCACATACTCTTCTCATCATCACTTAATAAATGCATGGTACTGCTATTCACCACAATTGGTTGAAAGTGTACCTTCACTATCTTTGTTGGGGTTTCCTTAATGATTATGGAAGTGCTCTTCTTCTTTTTCTCCACAGGTAGTACTTCTTCCGTCACTGTAACTCTCAAATCTTCCTTCCTCAGAAGTTGAGATGTAGCCACCTGTTTCAGACTTAGTTCTGCTGTTTGTTGAGAAGTATTCACCAAAACCAAACTGAGTTCATCTGATTGTTCGGTTTGAACATTAGTAGGAATATCCTTCTCAGTAGTAGGAGTAGCCTTCTCCTAACCAACTTCCTCAGCAGTAAGAGCAGTCTTCTTCTGACTCACTTTCTCAGTAATAAGAGTAGCCTTCTCCTGAACAACTTCCTCAGCAGTAGGAGTGGCCTTCTTCTGAACGACTCTTTTCTCCTTCTCTGGCTCAATTCCTTTAGGAGTTTTTTGTGATTTTTGCTTCTCAAACTCTAATTTTCTTTTATTTTCAGCCACTTTAGCCTGTTTGGCAGAATCTTCTCTTAGAATAGAGTCTAAAGATCTTGTAGCCCTCGGTGCTTTTGACACATAATCTTCTTTTTGACTAAGCTCTCTGGACTTCTTCTCTTCCTGTTGTCGTAGGGTTCGGACTCTGGGTGATCTTCTTG
>JAOTAX010020092.1:0-12133 GCA_025629825.1 Erythroxylum guanchezii
GTCAGCCTTCAATTATTCTTTTCCACGTCATCATCAATGGGTTCCACCATGAATGTAACGTGAATTGGCTTTGTATCCGTTTTTTGCCATCCAAGTCTATTGTTTGCTTAAACTTGGAGGAGGAGAAAGAAGGGAGAATATTGGATTATGACCAAGCCTTCAATGAAGAATATGATCACAACGGCTATATTGATTTGAATGGCTGTGATGAAAATGAGTTGATGAATAACACAGGTGGACAAGTTAGCTATGATCTACTGTGCCAGCTTTATTCTATGTTTGTGTAACCAATACCTAAAAATATCTTAGCTAAATTCCAAAACAGCTAGGGCAACTTTTAGCTATAAATAGGCGTATGTTGTATTGGCTAACAGATGCCGCCTCTCTTCATTTTGTCACCAATGTAAGAGCAAACATTCTTCTCGTTTCAGTGTTATAATGAAAAGCTTTTATTTTTCTTGATTCCATTAATGAAAAGTCTCGACCTTTACACTTTTATCAGCTGTTATTAAGTTTCTAACTGGCATTAGGAGTGGAGAATGGGGTGATTATGTTACAGTGCAAGCTGCTGCAGACTCTGTACCAGCAATTTCCAATCTTTCAATGTTTCCTTTTCATTTTACCAATTTTCTCTATGTTTCTCTGCTTTTATTTGCTTATTGGAACATATAAAAGTTATGTTCTTGAGTCTTAACTTTTAAATTTATGCAAGCTTTGTGTCAGTTTTGTTATGTTCTTTCTTATTTGGAAACATTTTGCATTGATGACTAATGCACCTTGCCACCTAATTGCAGCATGGAATAAGGATATTTGTTATAACATCATTCAAAGATACATGTTACATTGAGATCTTGCCACACTTTCAAAAGTCCAAACGAAGTAAGGTTACGTGAATGATTTTCGATCCCCTTTTCAGATTTTTGTTCTTGCAAGTGATCTTTAATGAAAGGAAAGCCGAAATTTCAATTGATCATCTCTTCTAGTCTTATAGCAACAAAGATTCTGTCTGATAATGGATCCTTTACATGCAGTTATTTTCTTGAGCTTTTGGGCAGAGTTACACTATAATTCAAAATATCCTGAAGGAGGTAAAACAGTCTGGGACTGAATATTTATTAGATTAGTTTTGAAATGAATGACATACTTCCCTTATGACATATCACAAGCATGAAATCTTTGTGTTCTCTAATCTTATGAGCTTTGCATATGTTGCTATGATTGAATTTAGTTCCAAACGTTAGATTTGTTTTTCGACAGAGAGCATGCACACTTTCCAGTTTCTCGTCTCCTCTGTTTTCCAGACCTACCTTTGGTGGATATTAGGAAGAAGAACTGGTGGATGCTTGGAAGCTAAAGCCAAGAATGTCTAGCGGCAAATGTAGCATTGAAGAGCTTTCATTCTGAATTTGAGTGCCATTGGTGCTTCTGCTACACTACTTCCCCATTCTTTTGCGCATATGAAATCTACTGTGCCATCTATTTGTACATATTCAGGCCGTTTTTTGATCAATTTCTGATTTCTTTTTACCTCTTCTGGATGTATATAGCTTATTAGTGTATACCCGTAGATAAATTATCTTCATGTACTGATCCAAACCCAACCCGACCCTAAATTATTTTCATGCACTGATAAAATAAAAAATATGTATATAAAATAAAAATATGTATAACACACGTTGGATACTCCTACAGTTGAAAAGTAAAATCGATCCTCTACATTTTGGACATAAAGTGGAATAACGCTGCACATTTTGACTCCGCCGCTCAACTTTCCTTCGAAGTTACCTTCCCTTCGAAGTTAGGGGAATGATGTACTACAGACGAGCTTTGAAGCTTCAGGCTTTCCTTGATATGGCAAATGAAAGTAGTAAGAGCATCAATTCCTTTTTAAGAATATCAGACAAAATATGGTATTTACTATTTTTCTTGACGAAAGTGTCCTGTACTTGGATCTTCTACACTCTGCTGAGCACTTGTTCCCAATGTATTTTTCATGCCAAATGAAAGTTGAGAAGTTAGTGAAGCGGTTAGATCTTGTCTTATGGTTTCGGGTTCTAAATATTCATATGTATGCAGAAATATTGGTCGGGTACAAAGCAACTAGTGTTCCATCAGAAGAAGATAAGAAAAGTCAGAGATCTGTATATGCTCAATTTGGCCATCTCCAACCAAATGTTAAATTCACTCAAGAAACACACTAAAATTGCACACAAATTTGGGGTTTGGGTGTGTTAAATTCACTCAAGGAAGGAAGACACTAAAATTGCACACCATTTTGGTGTAATGAATAGTAACACGTACCAAAAGTTGTAAAATGACTTTTTTTTTCATTTTCTTATTTACATATTTTTTTATGTCCTTCTTACAATTTGATCTATTTATATAATTTACTAAGTAATTAAATTTAAAATATGTATTACTTTAGACAAAATATATCATTGCAAGTATTACATTGAGACTTTTATAATGACACTATTATTGGATATAATATTAAATTTCTTTTTAATATTTATTTGTAATTCTTAGTTATAAGTGTTATAAATTTATTAATAAAATATTTTAATAATAAAAAGTAAATTTGAAATAAAAGGTAAATAAACTTAAACCACAACATTAATTTAAAAAATTAAAACTCAACAAAAATATTTGAAATTACAACCAAATTAAAATAAATTATAATTACAATTATACTCGAGATTACAATCAAATTAAAATTACAGCAATCAAATTAAAAGTAAAACTAAAACATTTGAGAATATTAATTTAATATAAATAATTAATAGTTTGAAAGGTCATCCTCATTTTCTCCAAAATCTAAAATATTGGCTAACGTTACTAAATGAGGTAGCTTCTCCTTAAAGTTCTTCTTCTTGAGCTCTTTTCGTATAAATTTTCATTTGTTAATTTCTGAAAGCCTCACGCATCATTGGACCTTTGTTCGAATCCAGATCTTTGCATAAAATTTTATTATCTTCCCTTTTTTGTCATATCTATAATTTTTTATCTTATATTGAGCTCGTAATAATTGGAGTTCATAATTTTTTTTAGAAGAGATTAACTTTCATGAAACATTCCTTTGATTTCTTTATTCATGGACATAAAAAGTTTTTAAATTTTCTCATTTTGTTCCTTTTTCATTTTTTCTTTCTTCCTCCTATTAGAACGATCAGCTTCATCATTTCTTTCAATAAATTCATCTTTATGTTCAAAATCTTTATTTAAATCAATACAAAATGATAATAATCCTATTTACTTATCTAATTTCTAGAATTTGGACGATGACATTTCATTGCACTTAGATCGTTTTCAATGATCCGTCGTTTTCTCTTTGCTAGTATTGACATATTTTTAGGATTGATCATACATGATATTGCAAGACTGCTTAAAATTAATGAAGAACGTGATTTTCCAAGTATACAGCATATTGTCATGTCCAAAAGCTCGGGCATGACAATATAGTAGACATGGTAGATTCGTAACTATTATTCTTGCGGCTGTAGTTGATTATGATTTGTAGATATGGTATGCATATTTTGGTTTACCAAGGGCCAAATAATTACATTAATGTGTTGGAGGCATCTCGCTTGTTCCCAAACCTTGCCAACAGTATAATAAATATTATATTTGTGTATGTTATAATTTATTGTTACAATATTATTAATTATATATGTTAAATAATATTAATTTAATATAAAGTATATATTAGTTAATTAAGAAGAATAATTTTATTTTAATTTTCATAAATAATTAAACAAATAAAACAAATTATTTTATAAATATAAATTAATTTAGTTAATAACTAAATTATCGTGGAATATTACTTGATCGGAATGTTTGTTAATCATTGGCCTTTCTGAGGAAGGTTGTAACACCTATTTATCATGTAATTCAGAAGGTATGTTTTCTCTATGATATGCACACAATTGTCACACTTCAGAGCTTCCGTTCTGCTCATGGGTGGCGGTATATCTCATTCTTAATACATTGGCGGCTGCTTTGTTTATCTTTCCAATGCTTCGGAGGTGGATTGAAAACTCAGAATGGCTTATCCTCAAATTCCTTTTATGTGGTCACAGGAATAGGAGGGCAGATCTGATTCTATTAGGACTCTCTGTTCTTAGACTTCTCTAGTTCTCTGTTTTTCTTCCCTTCTGCTGTCCTCTACTTTCCTTTCTAGAAGTCTTCTATGATCAATTAACACCTTCATTTAAATCAATTGACACCGTCATTCTTCTCCCTTTACTCGTACCATTGCCTTAAGTTCTATGCTGCAATTGTTGCTAAAACTACTGCCTAGTTCTCTCCAATCTTTAGATTACCGAAGGGATTTTCAATATTTCTCACGATATCTTATTTTGATGCGTACAAAGCTTTTCCATTCTTGAAAACCATCTGAAAGTTAAGAAATGTTAAGTTCACTTATGGTCCATAAATATCTCAAATACATCTTCATCCTTTTTGATTCCCCTGTTTCCTGATAAAACCTCTGGTGAAACCAACTAAGGATATAATGGCCATAAAGCATGTAAACTATAAGTGGCACGATTTTTTTCCAATCTGTATTTGGTTGATCTTACTTCCTTTCATGCTTGTCAACTAGTTTCCATCTTATGTTAGCAGATGAATTCTAAATCATCTGTTACTGACTATGCATAAATCATCTTATGTCAACAGAGTTGCTGACTATGGAATAATGTGTCAGGTACTCTAGGATTTAGCTCTGATTCCAATTCTTAAGCATAATGGTTTTCGAAATTGGCGGTTCTATTATCTTAATTTTTGTAAAGGAATCTAATTGCAGTATATTGCTAAATTAACTGAATTTGTATAATTCTTTGCCTAAATAGAATATGGATATTCTATGCGTGCTCGGTTTATGTTTATGTACCTAATGTTGCTGATTCTTTTTCAAATTTGATGAGACTATGATTAGTTGATTCAACTTCACCAGCAACGATGGCTTTTGATGCAGTGCCATTGAGTTAGTTTACTTATGGATTTTTGTGTGGTTCTATTTGATAATGAATTAGCTTTCAGGAATGTCTAGTTACTTCTTTCTGGGAAACATTGAATTTTTGCTTTCAGAATTTTGTGGACTGTGGAAATGTTAGGTACATTTAGTAATTCCTCTTACTCATATGTACACTGCTGCGAAATTTACTCTCCTTCATTTCCTTTCGAAATACCTACTTATAAAATTTGTTTGATACTTGTTCTTATGGTTTTTTGCAGGTTTGCTGCTGAGATATTTCATGATTTACATGAGGAAGTAATGGCAACTGCAGCCTGAGGCCATGGCCTATTGGCTCGTGTTCAGCAGCTTGAGGCAGAAGTTCCTTCCATTCAGAAGCGTCTCTCTCCCAAACAAATCATTCGTCATTCTTCTCAAGTGCCAGTTCTAACCTTCTATGTTATTGCTTTGTACATCATTCTGGGTTTCTGGTTTTAGCCAGTTGATGAGTGATTTGGACAATTTTGACGCATATGTAAAGGCCGTTAGAAATCATATGTGGAAGAATTAGGTGTTATAAACTTTGTTCCCTTCTGAATAGAAGTGAAGAACAGAAATTCAGTATGACTTAAATTTTCTATTAATGAATGGTAGATGTTGCTATTATCAATAGATCATTTTACTTATTTGATATATGATCCTGGACTTTGAGATTTTTTGTGTTCTTTCTTAGCTTACTTCTTGATGGAACTTCAGTTGTATAGATGTAACTAGCTTTTGGTCGAAAAGCTTTGCAAGTCTGATGTATATGTACTTCTTACTCTATGGTTTTATCCTTTTAAAGTATTAGGCTTCTGTGCAACTCACTACGGACGGAGCGTGTCTTCATTGTTGCCTTGAGGAGTCCTTGATACTGTTAAAAAACGACGATAATTTTATTAATAAAAGGACTTGAATACAAGACTCAAACACACACCGAAGGTATACAAAAAACAGAAGGAAGAAGGACGAAGAACGAACACAGACGCACTACACTTAGGACTCTTTCTCTCTCTCTAGAACTCACTTTTCTTTCTCTATTTGGTTGTACAACAACAAATGGTGCTATTGCCTATTTATAGACAAGCACCACCAACCTAGAAGATTCTAGACTTGCCACTTGCCAACCTGCATCATCAACTTGCCAACTTGTATCGCCAACTTGCCAACTTGCATTGTCAACTTGCCAACTTGTATCGCCAACTTGTACAAGTTGCAAGAAAATTCTAGATTTGCAAGTTGCCTACTTGCAAGATTTTTCTAGATTTTTTTTTCTTTTCTTTTCTTTTTTTTTACAAGCTAGAGTTTTCTAGAAGGAATTAGTTGGTGATTTTTAACACTCCCCCTCACCAACTAATTTCTCTTCAAAGTTTTTCTTGAAATTATCCTAAGCTGCTCGCAAAACTCTTCATGTTTTGTTCCGCTGAGACCCTTTGTGAATATATCTGCAACTTGATCTTCTGTCTTGATGTGCTTCATTTTTATATTGCCTTTGAGAATTTTTTTCTCGAATATAATGATAATGTACCTCCACGTGTTTTGTCCGTGCATGGAATATTGGATTCTCCGCTAGTTGTATTGCTGACTGATTATCACAGAATAGCTCCACCGAGTAGTCTGTTGGTTGATTTAGATCTTTTAACAACTGTATGAGCCATGTGCATCCTTGTGCTGCCATTGCTACTGCTCTATACTCGGCTTCTGTACTTGATAAGGACACTGTTGATTGTCTTTTATTGCACCAAGAGATTGCTCCTGAGCTAATGTTGAATATGTATCCGCTTGTTGACCGTCTTGTGTTACAATCTCCAGCATAGTCAGCGTCGCAGTACCCTTTAACCTGACACGTACTACCTCTCTTATATAAGAGACCATGATCAATAGTATTCTTGACATACCTTAAGATTCTTCGTACTGCTTCCAAGTGAAGCTTTTTTGGATTTTGCATATATCGACTAACAACTCCAACTGAGAATGCGATGTCTGGACGTGTCAGTGTGAGATATATTAGACTGCCCACGAGCTATCTGTACATCGTGTTATCTTGTAAGTCTTTTCCTTCTGTACCTCGAAGTTTGGCATTTGCCTCCATTGGCGTTGATATTGGCTTGCAATCTAACATACCAAATCTTTCTAGAAGATCTTGTACATATTTCTGCTGACATAAAAACAATCCATCTTTTGTGCGCTCCACCTCTAAACCAAGAAAGTGATTCAACTCACCCAATTCTTTCATCTGGAAACGAACCGAGAGATTTTCTCGAATTTGTCGTATCTCTCCTTCGACATCTCCTGTGATGATTAAATCATCCATGTATACCAAGACTATGGCCAACTTCTTACCTCGTGTCTTCACGAATAAGCTTGAGTCTGCAAGCGCCATTTTATAGTTGTTCTGAATAAGGAACTCTCCAATCTTACCATACCATGCTCGTGGTGCTTGCTTTAGACCATACAATGTCTTCTTCAACTTGCAAACGTAGTTTGGATAATCTTTACTCTTAAAACCTTCAGATTGTTTCATATAAATCACTCGGTCTAACTCTCCATGTGGGAAGGCGTTCTTTACGTCCATCTGCCAGAGTCTTTAAGACTTGTTTGCGGCAAGTGCTAGGAGCACACGAACGGTTGTAATCTTTGCCACTGGACTAAACGTCTCCTCATAATCTAACCCATACTTCTGTGAAAAACCACGAGCCACTAGTCGTGCCTTATATCTCTCAACTGTTCCATCTGGTCGAGTCTTTTTCTTATAGACCTATTTACAAGAGATGGGTGTTACTCCTTCAGGCTTCGGTACCAAATCCCAAGTTTCATTTTGTTTTAATGCTTGAATTTCCTCATCCATTGTCTGTTGCCATTCCTTGCTTTGTGATGCTTCCATATAACTTGTCGGCTCTTTCAGACCAATTTCCTTTATTATTGCTGCATTTGCATACTTTGGATTTGGCTTTCTTTGTCTGGTTGACCTTCATGGTTATGGCGGTGGCTGTTGAACATCTTCTTCAAAGTCCTCTATCTGATTTGGCCTTAATTCTTTTGGAGTTAAATAATGGATTCCTGTTTGCCATGGGCTTTTCTCTTCTGACAACCTCATCTCTATGGACTCTTCGTTACTTGGTTGCGTAGTATCAATTCTAGATTCTTTAATTGGTTGAGTCTTATCAACCTTTGTAGATTCTTCTAATCGTTATTGTAGCTGCTCCTTTATTTCTTTTGAATCTGGTAATAATACAGCTTGCGGTGACCACCAAGAAGATGCCTCATCAAAGACAACATTCTTGCTTACGTAGCGTCGTCCTGTAGTCGGGTCACAACACTTCCATCCTTTACGACGGCTGTCATATCCGACAAATACACAAATTATTGCCTTTTATCAAATTTGCTACGTAGGTGATTTGGTGCAAATATGTAGCATACGCATCCAAACACTTTAAAGTACCCTACTGAGGGTTTGACCTTTCGAAGCTTTTCATACTTTGAGGTCCCCAATTTTGCTTAAGGTAATTTGTTAATCACGTACGCTGCTGTCTTCATACCTTCGGCCTAAAACCTTGCTGGTACATTCTTTGCATGTAGCATACTTCTGCATATCTCTGCCAGGTGATGATTCTTTCTTTCTACTACTCCATTTTGTTATGAAGTACCTGGCCAAGTTAGCTGCCTCCTGATCTTATGTTCTTGCAAATATTGTTCGAATTCTTTTAAAGTGTACTCTCCACCATTATCTGTGCGAAGGCAATGTATCCTTCGTCCTATCTCCTTTTCTACTTTCACTTTGAACTCAACAAACTTACTCAATGTCTCTGACTTTTCTCTCATAAAATCGACCCACATATATCTAGAAAAATCATCAATAAAGGTAACCATGTACCTGAATTGACTGACAAACAGCTGCATTACTGACCCAAATACATCAGAGTGTATTAACTCCAGGGGTGCTTTAGCTTGATACTCTGACTCTTTGTACGATAATTGATGTGCTTTTCCATACTGACATCCTGCACATACAATGTCATCTCGGACATCTAGATTTGTAAGCCCTCTGACCATTGATTTTTTCATTATCTCCTTTAGCTTCCCATAGCTTACATGTCCTAATCTTGCATGCCATAGATCAGCCGTCTCATTTTTCCTTGTCTTATCTATGTATGTTGTTTTTGCTGACATTACATAGACAGACTCCACTCTTTTTCCTTCTATCATGGGTCGACCGATAATTTTTAACTCCTTGTATATCTTGACGTCATTTGGTCTAAACAATACAAATTTTCCTGTTGATGTCATTTGAGATACTGATAGGAGATTCTTTGACATACCTTCCACGTGGTAGACATTCTGCAGTTGCACTGGCCGCTGACTATAACGAGGAACTACGATGGTATTGCCAATATGTGTTATCGGCAATTTTGAATTACTAGCAGTTACCACCACTTGCTCTCTTTTATACTCTCATGTCCCCACAATTTCTTTTTGTCACCCGTCATATGATTGGAGCAGCCAGAATCAACGATCCAATCATCTTTATAGTTGATTTGATTTTCTCCTATAGCCGTGAGTGCCATCTCCACCTTTGATATTACACCATTTTTCTCGCTTATTTCTTTAGGATTTTCCATTACTACAAATGATGCATGGAAATCCCATTCTTCTTCATTACCCTGTTGCGTTGACGTGGCAGTATTTCCTTCCATGCGTTTTGGCCTCCATCAGTCTCGAGCGAAATGACCCTTCCTTCCGCAGTTATAGCACCTATCATATTTATGAGTATTTTGTTTATTGTTACGACTTCTATCTTGGCCTTGACGAGCTCCCCCTTGCTTGAAGCTCCCTCTTCGTTGGCGGCCTCGCCAACCTTCTCGACCTCTCGAGGTTTCCTCCGTCACGTTGCTTCTCATGACTTTCCCTTTTCCCCCTTATTGGTAAAAAGGGCTTTGTCTTCTTCTTTAATAAAAACTTTAGACATTTGTTTATCTAAAGCTTCTTGATTGGCTAAGATATTTTCTAACTCTGTCAAGGTTGGTTCCTTTGCCCAACCTCGAGTAGTCGTAACAATACCAAGAAATTATGGGCGTAACCCATGTACAATAATTCTCCTCATTCTTGTTTCAGTTATAGCATTAGGAGGATCTAACTTAGAAATTTCTTGGCATAAAGATTTAACTTTAGTAAAATATTCACTTACAGTTATGTTGCGCTACGAGATCGACAATAACTCGTTCTCTAAGTGTTGGAGCCTGGCATCGTTGGTGCGTGCATACAATTGAGCGAGAGTGTCCCATGCATCCTTCGGTGTCCTTGCATCCTTTATTTGCTGGAGTATGTCGTCTTCTACCATCACCGACAACACGTATATGGCTTTGCCTGCTCTGATTTTCCATTTCTTTAACTCTTCTTCTAATGTTGGAGGTTGAGTCTCGTTTCCTCCAACAATACCTTATAAATCTTGTCCTAGCAGATAAAACTGCATACGAGTGCTCCATGTATTATAATTGTTATTGTTTAATTTTTCTATACCACTAACAGTGGTGCTCATGTATGCCATAATTACTCGATCCCTGATCGAATAATTTCACAATCCCGGATTGTGACTAAATTTCAGCAGAATCTCGACTAAGACACGATCCCTGACCGTAAAAAATTTAGACAATGGAGCAATAACTCTAAACGACACAACCTGACTCTGATACCACTTATTAAAAAACGACGATAATTTTATTAATAAAAGGACTTGAATACAAGACTCAACACACACCGAAGGTAAATTAAAAACAGAAGGATGAAGAACGAAACACAGACACACTACACTTAGGACTCTTTTTCTCTCTCTAGAACTCACTTTTCTCTCTCTATTTGGTGGTACAACAACAAATGGTGCTATTGCCTATTTATAGACAAGCACCACCAACCTAGAAGATTCTAGACTTGGCACTTGCCAACTTGCATCATCAACTTGCCAACTTGTATCGCCAACTTGCCTCGCCAACTTGCCAACTTGTCAACTTGCATCACCAACTTGCCAACTTGTATCGCCAACTTGTACAGGTTGCAAGAAAATTCTAGATTTGCAAGTTGCCCACTTGCAAGATTTTTCTTTTCTTTTCTTTTACAAGCTAGAGTTTTCTAGAAGGAATTAGCTGGTGATTTTTAACAGATACATGCAGTACGCGACTGCGTCAGAGCGCGGCAAGTGTGGAACGCTTTCCCTCCACACCTAGTTCCTCCTGATTTTTTCAGTTCACCGATTCGGGAGTGGCTTATTCACAATCTCCAGCAACATCGCCGAGTGTTTAGACATGATTGGGCGTGTATTTTTGGTCTCACTTGCTGGTTCCTATGGCAATGGAGAAATCTAACCCTTTTTGACGAACAGTTTAACTGGCCTTCCTCACCTATTTCTCTCATTTTGTCTTATGTAGGTATTGTTCACCTTTCAGACGTGGGGCAACGTAGGGCTATATCCGGCAATCGCCCTCGCCAGGACCAGTTAATTGGCTGGAGCAAACCTCCTATCGGATGGATAAAATTAAACACTGATGAAGCTTGCCAAAGATCCACATCCTCGGAGACAACAGGAGGTCTGCTCCAAGACAGTGCAGGCAACTGGATTAGAGGATTCGCCTAGAACCTAGACTGGTGCAATACTATGGTAGCTGAACTCTGGGGAGTCTTTACAGGACTCATGTATGCGTGGAACCTAGGATATTGTCAAATCGATTTGAAAGTCGACTCTACTGTAGTGCTTGATTTTCTCTCTTCGGCAACCCACAGATCTACGGCGCTCAACTCCATCGTCTAGGGTATTAATGAGCTTTTCACCCATAATTCGACTGTTACTCATCAGCATATCTATCGAGAGAGTAATAGATGTGCTGACTGGCTTGCGAACTATGTTGGTCAATTTGATGTAAGAATCACTTATTTTGAGACTACACCCATTGGGTGCCACCTCCTCCTTTCAGAGGATATATTGGGGAGCGCCTCCCCTAAACTCATTGTATAATTTGTTGCGTTTATTTCCCTTTAATAAAAAAAAGTATTAGGCTTATGTTCCTCCAAAGAATTGATCCTTTTTAGCATTATTTCATTACAGGCTTTGACTGGCATCCTAATCTGCATATGGAACAAAGTGTCATTACTTGT